>JAPYYV010010631.1:0-11220 GCA_030522625.1 Copidosoma aretas | reverse complement strand
CCCACACTCCCGTACTCCTCTCATTCATTCATCTTTCTTTCTCTCTGCTTCTTCTTCGTATATTATATATGAGCAGGTATATATGCGTGTATTATATTATATTATACCTTCGCGAAATTATCGCCACGCCGATACCTCCCCCCCCCTCTATATACGTACATATGCACACGCAGAACGCAGTGAAGAACGCGTTTGGCCGTCTGCGGTGGTATAGGGTTAGGGGGGAGGAAAAAATCAAGGGGGGGGGGGGGAAGAGCCGAGCGCCTTTTTTTCTCGATTTGCGACGATTCTCCTGGCTCGGGTCGGCTGCACGGTGCTCGAGGGCGCCCCCCCGCCCCGGAGTAGGTGCGCAAGTGAGGGACGCGCACTTATTTATAATATTGCACGTACGTATATACGCGCGCTATCGGGGCCTCGCGTTGCGAGGGCGCGCGGCGCAATTTTGTTTTGAATTACAGGCTCGCAGCAGCATAGGGTTTAGGAGGGAAAACGCCGGGGCTCTTGCCTCCTCCTCCTCCTCGGGTTTCGCGGAAATAATGCAGCAGGCAGGCGAGTGGTTGCACCGGGGGCTCTCTTCGGTTCTTGCGCCGATGCGGCGGGAAAGAGCGTAGCATATGCCCAATTAGGTATGTGTAGTATATAATAGATACCGCGGCGCGCTAATTTTGGCCCCGAGCGGCACTCGTAATTTTCCGCCGCGTAAAAAGGCCCGTTCCTTCTCTCTCTCCTCGGGGAGGGACGAATTTTAAAACACAGTATACCTATTTTGCCCTCTGTCGTCCCTTTTGCGCGAGCAGTAACTGTTTTGTCGCGCGCGAGAAAGGCAGTCGGGGGGAGAGCGAGACGCGACGGAAAATAAAAGGGACAAAAAGAGGCGCAGAAAAGCAGAAAGAGAGATGCAAACTGTAAGGAGTTGCTGCAGCGTACGCAGCGGTAGCTGCCGGGGAAGGGGGGCTGTGTAATACGAGAAACAGTTATGCGGAGTTACGACGGACGAGGAGTCGCGGCGCGATTGCCGGCCGGGCGGCTCCCTTTCAAGTTCGGAGCTGCTCTCGTTCTCTCCCTCGTTTTCCTCCTCCTCCTCTCCTCGTTCATCTGGGCTCTCTCCGAGCCGAGTCCCTTTCTCCCTGATGCTCTCGCTTGCCTCTTTCTCCCCGTGCTCCTCGAACCAGGGTTATTATTAGTTTGCATCAGCCTTCAAATATTTATCCTATTCCGGGTGCATGCGACTCCTCTCAAACTCTGCTGTCAGTTCATGCATCTACTTATAAGTACAGTGTGCATGTAAGTAGAGCACGCGCGGTGCGGGTCTTCGTTGTTTACTCGCCAGCTGGACCTGTTGCTGTGCGCCCACTTAACCTCTTCCCTCTTTAATAAGTACGTGTATTAATTTAATACGTGCATGTGAGGTGCGCTCACGTTATTCAGTGAGGATATCGTCTAAGATGCGGGCAGCCTTCGATTTCTCGTGCGCCTGGTCTTCCTTTCTTTACCGCGGCTGTTACGATGATCTTTTTTCCCCCTCGTCAGCCGCAATTCCCGAGGCTTACTAAGCACTTTGCATTATCATCCCGTGATTGGAAACGGAAGCAACAAAAAAAAACAACGAGTCGTGTTCCCCGGTGAACGAGGCTTGTTGCGCTGTGGCGCAAAGCCGATCCGATGAGTCGCGTTTCTCTCGAATTAATGGTCGTAATAATGGTAACAGCGTGCCGTAAGTACATCAGTGGCGCGACAAACAAGCGTGGCCTTAATGATGTACGGGGATCGTTAGAAACACTGGGGATCTATTCGGATATTATGCGATGTATCGCAAAGAAGGGTGTATTTTTGAGATAAAATACGTTAAACAGAGGATTGTTTATCATCAAGTTACCATCAACTTCTCGATGCATCGTTAATCTAAACGAAAACCCTATAGGTCCTTATTGTTATTGCGATGTATCGAAGAGTCGATGTAACTGTACGTCAACCTAACCTTTGTATTATTCACTTGAACGCAAATAACGAGTTTGCCTGATATCGTAACCCACGTTTAATTATTTGAGTCCCATCGAGAACCGATGTTGAACAAATCCATTATATATTGAGGCAAGAATTAAGCGATGGAGCATTCCGCCTTAGTCGAGCATACACGGCGTACATCTGTACACAGAGTGTGCGCGAACGAGCCCGACACCGACACCCGAAAAGGCGAGCGCAACGCCTCATTAGCGGCGCACCGGCGAGTAAGACGTTTCCCCGTAAAAAAAGGCGGAGCGGCTCCCGAGTGCGGGGAAAAGAAAAAAGGCATTAAAGGAGCTGGAAGCGATGGCGGCGGCTGATCGATCATGCGTGCCCCGGACGGCCGGTCGCCCCGAATTACGGCCTCCGCCTGTCACTGCGGCGTTGCGTCCTGTTAGTATTACATGCGGTGCCTTTTGCGTGGTACCGCACCAAACGGCCGTTTCCTCTCTTTCTCGGAGAAGATTTCTGCGGTGGAAATACCTGCCTTGAGTTATGTATGCGTGCTTGGGTCATAATATTTGCTTGAGTGCAGGACGCTTAATATATCTTTAATTTGTCGATATCGCTAATCTCATTCAAGTCAATAGTATAAGGAGGTTAGGTTAACGTCACATTTCGTCGACTTTTTTGGATATCGCTAGGAATTTCGAGATGTCAATCTCTTTGGAGTCAAAGGTAAAAAGGTTAGGGTTGCGTTCGGTTAGCTCCAGTAGTAAGGTCACGTGATATTTTAAAATAGGGCGAAAGAGACGGCGATATCATGTTATCTCCCTTACTCTCACTGTACACTTATCTTGTGACCTAACCAGTGGAGCTTACGGAACGCACCTTGGGTTTATGACACATCCGTCGACTACATCGCATATCGTGATAAAGCCGCTGGGCTTTGGTGGTGGCATACGACTTATCGAGAAAGCAACGTAATGTGACACTAATCTAACTTCTTTTTAATGAACTTCAGGACCAATGACGTCTAAAAAACCACTACAATTTTTCAATATCTTGTGATGTATTGCATGCTATGATGATTGCACCACTGCAGAGCTTTTCAAGCCGAGCCTATAGTTTTCAGAGCGGCGATACATGCTGCTTAGCATACCTGATACAAGAATTAATACCCCGCTGCCCCCACGCGGCTCTTTCCACTCCCCATGATGCGTTAACATCGCACGCGACGAGCTGGAAACAATCGCTGCTGCAGCCGAGCACTCTTTCTCTCCTTCTCCCAGAGCCCTGGCTCGTGACGTCTGAATTTCGGGAGCTGCTGCGGGACAAAAAGCCCCCCTCCCATAGGATACGCTTGGATGGGTAATTTCAGAGAAGATTTACGCATGCGATGTGCTCCTCCTTCACCCAGATAAGCTGGATACTTTTCTTTTTTCGTTTTTAATCTTTTGGATCTTTTTTTTGGGAAGGGGGATGTCGAGGCATGCACGCGGGTGAAAAAATTAGCTCCCGCTTGTAGACACCCAGCAAGAAACTAAGTAGTAGGTAAGTCGCGGTAGCTTGCTCGGCAAGAGAGAGAAAAAGAGTGAGAGAGGGCATCAACAGACTTGTGCAGAACAGAGGGAGAATAAGGGGGAAGATGGGCAGATACACGCCGGATAAAAAGAGGTTCGCGAAGCAGATAGAAGAGCTAGGCGATGAAAGGACGCTCCCCGTTCAGCCTCGATCGGACACACCTGTCGGTTGCATATGACTCCCCTGCTATACCGTGTGCGAGTCCAACCTTGCGTTGTGCGATGGGTTCTCCTATTACTGTGTCATCGCAACGAGCAGAGAGGACGCAAAACAAAAAACAAGCGAAGAAACGATCTCATTGACGGTTCATGTGTATTATATGGTGGAAGGATGTACCCTATGTGAGTAATAATATGGATCATTCATAAAGGCCGCTTATTAAGGGGACGCAGCGAAAAAAAGTTTGGGTACTTGTAAGGTATAGCGGGTGAAAAAGCCAATGAGGTTGCCAAAGAAGACAAAGACACGGTAGGTATTAAGATTTGAATTCAAGTGGAGCGCCACGGCTATTGTGATTGTGATCATTGTGTGCAGCTCGCCTATATTTCGTTGGGCTCAGGAGGTAGCGAAGGGGGGCTTGGGGGAGCCCCCCTTATGATCAGAAAAGTGAAACATTTTAATTGTATAACGCAATCAAAAATTTGTCTACCTACGTAGACAATTTTCTAATTACCCCTCCACCTCACCGCAAATATTATGGCTGCGCTTCTGATAAAGCTGCAGCTTGCCTGGGAGCTTGGAGTAAGATGCAATTTACTTTTCGTGAATAAAGGAAATAATGATTTACGTATGAGTGCGAATGCGAAAGCATCAGGTAAAGATGAATTAAAAGAAAAAATAAAGTCGAAAATCACCTGCTTCGTTAGAATAAAGTGCCCGGGGCCGGAAGCGTCGCCTCGCGGGGGATAAATTTAGCCTTCCTTCTTGCTATGAAAAATCCGCGCGAGCCTTACTACTACTGAAGCTTCTCAAGGTCGCTGTGAGACGCAAGCTAGCACGTTGATAGAATGTATGTGCCCGACCTCCCCCACTCGCTCGCGTATAACAGCGAACGCGCCAGCGGCGATCCACAGTGCATCCTATAGGTACACTCGCGCAAATAATAAAACTCCTTTCAGTTTCCTTCTTCTTCTTTCCTTCCCTCACCATCTGCTTGTAAGTTCACAACAACAGTGCGCATGAGCTACATGTTGCGCTCAACAACGCCTGGATTGTATTACGGAGGCGCGCGTAAAAATGGGTACGTGATGTTCATAAAAAGGGCCCTCGGAGGCGGTGGAAAAGCGGAATCGGCAAGAGAGTTGTGCCCCCCCCCCCCCCTTCTTCAGGCTCTCTTGGGGAGATTTTGCAACTGGAGAACGAGCTGGAGGCGCGTAATTGACGGTTGGGTCCTGCTCTTGCGCTTGGCGAACGGCTACGGGTACAGAGAGCTAGGCGGTGCAGGTGAAAGTCGGTTTGGAATTTTTTTTTTTAAGGAAATAGTTTTTCCGTTTGCGTGCGAAAGGTCGCTCGAGTTTTTCTGCTGACGATTGGAATTCCTGCAAGAACCCGAAGCGAAAATGGCTGGGTTGCGCAAGAGACTGTAATTGGAGGTTAGTTTGCGGTTCTCGCGTGTGAGCGGTACTAAAACAGTGGGAAACGGTGATCACGCGCTCGTGAAACGCGAAAGTTGTAGTGCGCCCGCAGCAGTTGTCCTCCGTTGGGCTACTTCCGCCCCCGCCCCTACCTCCTTGATATTTTCTCGCGTAGAGCAGTTGTAAAGGAACAAACTTTTGTTTACACAACCATAAAAACTAACCTTCAAAAAGGTAAAAGTTTGTAAGAAACGAGGCCGAAGGGAAAACTACTGCGCGAGGGAGAGGGAGGAACGCACTCTCGGTCACATGCATGGGTGACGTCATCATCCTCGATGTTCGAAGGGAAAGGGAGGCAAAAGGTCAGACTTGCCAGCGCATTTTTTAAATCTCCCCCTTTTTTTCCGAGCGCGTGGATATACAGGCAAGTGTGAGAGTATCCCAAAAATTCTTTCCAAATCTTGTTAAGATCGGGATCTCGCACGTGCAAGCTGTGAAAGTACATATACATATAACATACGAGAGATACATCTCGGAGGGTGTATAAAGGTCGAGAAGATCACGGCCGCGGGGGGCAGCACGACGGACATTCTACAATGTTGTATGGGTGCTTTGCTGCACATATGACGCGCCCGAGTTCTTCGAGACGAGCCCTCCTGTTTCGTTTCTTCCTCCCTCGTTATGAGAAATACAAAAACAAAACGTTTGAGTCGCGCGTTAAGCCGCGAGAAGGGAGCCACGTTATTAAACGAATATAGACTTAAAGGCAGCGCTTTACTCTAGAGAAGCTGTATAGGACGGGGATGAGATGCACGAGACAGAGAGGTCAGGGCCCCGTTCCCTCGGGCGGTCTCCTCGTCGTGTTGATACGCTCGGGATGATAGCTCCATTGTTTACGGGCATCGTGTAGCGCATCATATATTCATATACGACACGAGAAGGAAGATCGGTACATAACCTAAAAGAGGATATTTATACGAGACGGTGGCGTTTTCGGGTCACTCGTCTCGAACAACTGTATCCCTATATACGTATAAATAAAAAAAAAAGGATACCCTCACACCAGATTTCTCACTTCCACCTATACAGAGGACAGATCACGAGAAAGAGACGATCCCAGGGTCTCGTGACCGGCGCTGCTATTTCGGTGCATAGAAGTGAGAAGGGGGGCAGATGGATAGAGCGGCGCAAGAGCAAGAGAGAAAGAGAAAGACACGTGTCATTTGTCGCCGCGGCGCCGATAAATTCGCGCCACCGATCCGCGGCTCCCTAACGGCATTTCTGGGTCTCTTTCTCTCCCACCCCTATAACCCTACTAATCCCCTGTGTATACCTATACAAAAGGGGGAAGCCGAAGATGCGCCACCGTAGAGAAGATCTGTCGGTCAGTCGACTACCGACTCCGCTGCACTTTTCCAGCAGCTAGCTGCGCGTGCATCGAGATCCGAACGCCAGAAGAGGAATCACCGTAACGTAACCCACTTGCTCGTAGGCAAGTATGTATATATATACCTGCCAGCAGCCGGTCGGCCGGCAGATTTTTATCCCCTCCCGCGGGTACTACCTACCTATTTACCTACCTACCTACCTACCTACCTACCTACCACTCTTGCCGATCTTATAACGTACACTTAGAAGTCGTCGTCCTCGTCGGTTGCCCCTTTTTTTCGCCCCCGTTTCCGTGCAGTATCCTTTACCCGCAGCAAGAGGACTCGGAAGCGAGATTTCAGCATGCCCCCCCGCCAACGAGCAATTTAACGTGTGTACTGCGAGTTGTGCGCCGTTACTCGGATACCCTGGATTCCGGTAAACCGTAGCTATGCCGATTTTTCGCGCACACCTTGTGTACGCGCGCGTCGCATGTACACGGTATAATGTGCACACAGGATGGCTGGACGGTTGGGAAAATATCAAATTTTCGGCCGCGTGTTTGCACCGCGACAACGTTGTCGCCACGCGGCCCGTGTTTTATTCTCCGAGCGCGGTTTTTCCAGAAGAAAATCAAGAGCCCGCGTGGATAAGTATGTACTATACATGCGCGCGAGCGCGTGTAGTACACGGGGCTCGGCGAAGGAAAACACGGTGGGAGGAGGAACAAGTCGAGAGAGAGCGCAGAAACAACAAGCGTACCGCTACACCTGAGCGGCCCGTCTCCAAACACCGTGGGCCGTATTTTCGCTGCCACGGCGTCGGTAAATAGCCCTACGTGTGATGCACACGGCATCGGCTCTTCTATTCTCCGGAGCGAGAAAAGGAAAAATACTCGGAAGACGCGGAAGAAGAGGAGCTTGTCTTAGTAACGACGCGCTGCGGTGCCGTGCCGGTGCGGGCTAAGCACTGGGGTAAACAGAGCGTAGAGGTGTGTACTTACAAACAAGGGGTGAGCAAGGGTGCCGAAAAAGCGTCGGATTATTTCGCGCGCAGGTTACTCATCTATACCGTATTACAGTGCGTATACGTCGATGAATACTTAACGACGCCGGAACAAGAGGAAAACGGGGAGGAAATAGGGAAAAGTGGAGCGGGGGAACGCTCGAGAGGAATTTCGGGGGTTCCCCTTTTTATATCCACCCCCCTTCTTTCTTGCGTTTGCCGGCTCGCCCTAGCGTCGTGATCGACGCTTTGGGGGAGGGGGGGGGGGGGTGACATACAGCGTGTCATACAGCGCGAACGTAATCTTCCTCAATGATATAAGTACATACACACCGAAGTAGCGGGGAACAGAAGAATAAAGCATGGACTCGAATATCTTTCGGAGCCGAGAACAAATGGAAAGCCATCAGTAGGTGAGTATAGGTAAGTTTAACCGTCCCGCTCTGCTATATATAGCTTCCCATTTATCCTATACCCACTCATGCGACAACTAAGTACTGTACTATATTACAGGCACGAAAACGGCGTCGATCATCTACGAAAAGGACCTACATGGTTCACGTATACGGCTTAGCCCCGCACCACAGAGATCTGGACTATTCTCAAGGACGCGCGGGTACGTTGTACCTGCCCTGCGGATGGAGCCATTTCTTTCCTCGAGGGCTCCCGTATATACTCTTATTCTCCCGTGATTCTCCACATAATACCCCTACTGCCGCTTTCATAGAAGGGGCATTATGAACTCTCTCCTTTATACGTTCTGCCCTCGAGAGGTCTTTCCTAGTATTTTACACCTACGGGACGCAGGGATTTATTTTTTTTGTTCCTCCCTTCCCGAGTTACGCGAAGAATCGCCGGCCGGTGTGCGTCAACGGTATAACACAACGTGTGGATCTAAGGTGACGCGAGCCTTTTTTCTTCTCCGCACGCACGCACTTCATTCTCGCTCATTCATACGCTCTTGGAGTCGATAAACGGTCGCATGCACCGCAGCCTGCACACATAAAACACACACGTGCACACTCGAAAAGCTGCGGGACGGATGTAGCATAGCATGTGAACGCCGCGTGTCGTTGAGAAAAGCGTCTTAGCACTGAGAGAGAGAGAGAGAACCCCGCACTACTCGAGGAAACGCGATTTCGTGCGTGCGATACATCACGTGCTCATGCGGCGCTCGAGAGCTTTTCACTCTCGTCTCCTCCTCCTCCTCCTCCGGCTCTCGAGATCTCAACAATGGACATTGTGGAAAAAAAGGAGCCATAGTCGCTTCTGCCGTGTATGCAACTCTTCTCGGAGTTCGAGTGTGCCTTTTTCCACACCCACCCCCTCCCCTTGCTCCCCCGGTCCTCGATTTTTCGAGGAATGCCGCAGCGCGCTTTTATCCCGGCTCCCTTTCATACCCGTGCGCGAGACACGCGGGTCCGAAAATTTTTGAAAAATCGATCGCCGGCATTTTCCGCTCCGTCCATTCATTCGATCCGAGGACTCTATCCTTATACACGGGGGAAGGCGGGCGCGGCATTGCGCGCGCGCTTGACTTTTTCTCAGCGCCGGCATCTGCTCGCCCGACGCGCGCGAGCGTGTTTTACGCCGGGGCGCGCGGATTTCGATTAAAAATTACAGCGAGTCGAAACCAGCGGGGACATACTATCGGCACCACCAGCACCGGACTCCCGTGCGAGCCGCGCCGCGCGTAATTAAAATTTCAATTAAAAAGCCCCGGCGGAGCTTCCGAGAAGGGATCCCCGATCGCGCCCGAAAAACCGGGGGCCCGGCAAAAAACCCGCTCCCCGAAAAAACGAGCCAAAGTACCCGATCGCGATTTACCCTCCGAGCGAAGGCGCACGGGTGGGGGGCGATACTCATCGGTAATTTTGCGTCGCTGCTCCGCGCCCGGGCATACAGGGAGGGGCTCGCTAATCGCGCGGCTCGATCGCGCTCGCTGCAGGACCCGCTATGGGCGCGCGCGGTTTTTCGAAATTGCGCCGAAAAGGGCGTGCGTTTGGCTTCGCTGGTTGGAATTTCGTTGCGATCGGCAAAAAGACTCGAGTCGAAATTCAGCGCTGCGTTTGTCGAATGCACGTAATATTCGTCATTTGGGCTGGATACATCGAAATAGAGGTTAGGTTGACGTCACGGCTTTTCGATAAACTGCATATACCACAATGAGACCCCTGGGGCTCTACCCCAGCAAGCAGTTCTTGCATAAAAAATGTATACTGAACATAACGTCAACCCAACCTCGCTTGGTCGCCGCAATCCACAGCACATCGAAAGGAAGACTTCGAACGCACGGCGCGCCGAGGCAACTCATCATCGCCGCCGCAGCTCGAACGCTTAATAATACGCATATAAGTACTACAAGCGCCCAGCTCCCCCGCTCCGCGTCACTCGGGCGACTTCATTCGTCATCGGAATGATAATCCAGGACTCTCGACCGCCGCGCCGCGGGGACCACCCGAGGAAGCACCCCCCCTCCCCATCCCCGATGCCGATCGCGCGCCACGATACTGCAGTGCACCAGCGTGTACAGGTATGCACGTTGCAGCCCAGCACGCACGCCTCCCCGGTAGGCGAGAGAGGAACGATTGCTCAACGCGCGCGGGCATCCCTCGCGTCTCCCTCGCGAGCGGACGGGGGGAATTCGTCATTAGGCGTCCCTCCCCGCGTTATGCCCTCCTTTGGACGGTGTCCGTTTCGCCTTTTTTTTCGAGGACGGGAGAAGCGGGGGATGAAGGAGAGCGGGCAAGGGCCCCGAGAGAACGGGGGGGGTTACAGATGCGCGCGGGGCCCCTCGCATTAATCTTCGGGGGCGCTCGGAAATTCAAAGAATCCATTCTCCCCTTGGAAATCGGGCCGGCCCTCTCTCCCTCGGTTTTTTCTTCACCTCCGCCTCGCATCGTGTACAACCCCGCGCCCATATCTGTCCCTCGGCTCGGCTCTCCGGGCGGCCGCTTTTTTTCCCCCCCCCCCCCCCCTCCATTTTGTATACGCGCGCGTGTGTGTTCGGGGCACAAAAGTCGGTCCGTTTCCCTTTGGAAACCATGTATTTTTCGCTTCGAGCCTCTCCACCTCTGGACGAGACTGTACTCCCGTGTACAGCAGCACCGAGCTATAAGTATAATAGGTACGATCCATATATCTCTCCTGCGCAGCACTCGTCGGACGGACAGACGGACGGGATGAGCTATATGCCTGGGTCCTCGCTGTCAGGGGGGGGGGGGGGGGGGGGCCGACTGCACTGTCGTTATAATATGTATTTATACCAGCCGTTCCGTAGTAAATATGTTTAAAAAATTCCTCGCGTTGCGCGAAATAATTTTTTTCACGGCACGCTCTTAGCGTCACTTGACCCGCTTATTCCGCCATCCGGATAATGCATACGCGCGTGGATGATATATATTATAATGCGAACGATCCCAGCCCGGCCCCCTCCTAAATAATCTCGGCGGGCCTTGTCTGCGATGAGTATATACCTCTCGAGGGACGCCCGCTCTCTCGTCCTGCAGCGCAGGCAGGGTATATAGGCTACGGCCACGCCTATAACGCATATACCTCCGAGAGAGGAGGGCAAAAAAGAAATCGCCGAGGTGTTCGTTAACGACTCCCCACCCCCGGCGCATCATCGCTCTCTTTTCGGGGCTTATCGTCGCGCCGAAAGTAAATTTTCGGCGCCTCCCCACCACCCCACCCCGCCCTTATTCTTTTTTGATACACTTAATTAGATGATTGGGCGACGGGGGAG
>JAPYYV010010630.1:0-18059 GCA_030522625.1 Copidosoma aretas | reverse complement strand
CATTAATAACTAAACAGCGAAATGAGCGACAAAATCATTCTTGACGTAACAAATTAGCAACAAATTAGCGACAAATTATGTACCTAAAGCCGTATGTGGCATGACACTTTGGCCAGCTAGCTTGATATACCTGTGAAATCGCGCGTGCGTTGTAGGGGCGCTGTGTTTAGGCACACGGGCGTAAGCGATTAATTAGACCAATTTTTTTCTTTGGGGTGGGAACGGGGAGGGATGTTCGTCATTCGCGATTTATGAAATTTAATCATCCCTGTACTCGTGGTGAAATTTATGACAGGTGCCTGTTTGATATGCACTTCAAAGAGCTTGAAAGAGTGAATCATCGATCAGAATTCGCGATTGATTCGGGGTTATATACGTCATGGAATTTCAAAATGTTAGCCCGTAGCTCATCAAAAGGTTTGAATGGTATTTTGTTCCATTGGTTACACCCGTTGGGGCATGCGACGGTTTTCGCCGGCTGTACATCTGAATTGATTTTTTTTAGAAATTTTTTTATTTCTATCAGTTGATTAAAACGTACATGCTTATGATTTAAATATTCCAAGCTTTAAATGCTTACTCTATGTATGTAGATTTTTCCTTTCGTAAAATTCAGTTAACAAGGACCAAATTTTCAAAGAAAAAAAAAAAAATTTGTAGAAAATGTAATGAATATAAAAAAAATTATTTGTTATGATAGAAGGAAAAACTTTCTTTACATCCCTAAGAACTGAGGCTTTTATTTATTTTGTTTCAATTACAAACTCATCTTAGTAGCTTTTATTAAAGTATTTTTTGTCTTGTTAAACAATAGGTACCATGCATGAAAATCTTTTTTTAAATCCATTTTGTCCGTCAGATAAATCAACAAAAAACATTAGACACGTATTTTTTTTTTTTACACTCTAAAAATGTCGGATATGGAGTACATCAAAGTATAGGAGTAGGGGTAAATTACGTTCCAAGACATTCATGTACGTTCTACCTTCGTACAGACTAGAACATTGGTGAAAAAATTCTCGCATGTAGTTTTTAATTTTTTAAATTAAATAAATATAATTTGGAAGAAATAAATTCGTATAATTGTGTAAAAAAAAATTTGCCAAAGGTCCGTAAAGGTCACACAAATAGTTTTTTGCGTTAAAAAAAATAAAAGTTATACGAGAAAAATAATAGGTTTATTACGTGTGCAGTAAAAAATACATAAAATGAGCGCCAGTGGGATTTAATCGGCCAGGCGGTTCCTTCGCAAAGTGCATTCAACCACTAAATTAAAACTTTTTTAAAACATTCATAACTCGGGTTTTAATGTATATAAACGGCTGAAATTTTCACAGATTGTAGTTCTAGTGGTATTTTATCTACCCTCAAAATGCAATTCAAAAACACTTCGTAGTTTTTACCAATCGCTGCTTTTTGTACTTTGTGTATTTTTATATACCGATTACTACATAGTGACGTCACTTCCCCCCCCCCCCCACTCCCAAACTTTGACGAGCTCTATCCTTGACATTTTTTGTTTACATGAAAAAAAAAAAAAAATTGTTTTCGAAAAAAATTGTCATGCAAGGTCCCTACTTTGAGCGTTTTTTCAGACTTTCGTACGTTTGCTGAGCCTTCAGTACATCGACAAAAAAATATTTTGATCATTGAGAAAAAAATTCATGCAAAATTCCAAAAACATTTATGAATCTTATCAAAGTTTTACAAAATTATTATTTTTGATAATGATTTTTAGCAATAATGATCTTTTGGTCAGTGAAACTTATCAATAAAATTTTTAATTATTATTAAATTGATTCAAAAGTTATTTTTTTTTTTAAATTACAATATGAACTTCGAAAATTTTGCAAATAAAATATGGCTTGAAAAGAAAATTATTGTAAATAAAATCAACGTATGTATACCATTTGATAGAAAATCTCACAAAAGTTTACAAAAATTAATATTTATTTTATGAATAAAAAATTTGTTTATCATAAAATAACGCTTACTCGTTTGATTATCAAATTTATCAACTTTTTAAATTACTTAAGTATACACCCTAATTAGTTGTTCGTAAGGTACTCAGAAATATTCAATAAATGCCATGAAAAAATTAAAAAGGCATTGATTTTCCAATGACTATAACTAGAAATACTTCTTTCATTTTAATCTATTTCAAAACACGGATCTATTTCAGGTCAAGTACTTATCACTTAAAATATATTTTTCATTTTTTTATCATCTTTTGGCTTTTATTTCTTTTGTTAAACTCAACCATATTCAGAAATGATCGATTATAATTACAAAATTATCGCAGACGACTCTATGTATGAGAGACAATAAAACACCACCGAGGTTAGATGTAAAGTGGAAGAAACACAGAAAGTATAACGCTGTATAAGAGACACGTTAAGCCAAACGAGAGAAAGAAAGAGAAAGGATATGGAAAAGCGATCCGGAAGCAATTCGGTAAGTACACGTCGATTTACGTCCAGAGGCGCTCGATAGCTCACCTCCGGCCCTTATGCACCTATAATCGATGAGAAAGAGAAGAGAGCGAGAGATGGAGCCCGAGAACGAGGCGGCGATGTTATTGTACGGGATCTGCTGGCCTCGCTCCCATATTTCATATCGCGAGTGGTCCCGTCGTACGTAATACGGATACACACATACACGCGCGCGCGCGAGAGCTCACAACAGTCTCCCGGCTTCCCGATATGGCCTATCTTACGACGTTATTTCGGAAAGTGCCTCGAGAATAGAGAGACGCTCTCGAGTGCCATCCAAGTCTCGCTTAGTGTCGCTTCGGCTCTCTCTCTCTCTCTCTCTTTCTCCGTTCCTCGCGCTGCTGTTTACTTATACGAATCGATGCTACCTAGAGCAAAAAAACGTAAAAGTGGAAAACGAGAGGATACCCTTCTTTTTTTTCACGCTGGGCATTTTTCTCGATATTCGTTCGGACCTTGGATAAGCGCTGGCGAGGAGTCGAGATACAAATTCCATCGAATATAATTTTGTTTGTGCGCCCTGCGCAGTGTGTGTGTTTGCCATTTGTTGGAATTCAATTTCGGAGACTAGTCCATAAAGTTGTTCGAGTAATGTTATCTTGTTGAGCTGTTAGTGACATCAGAGGGGGAGGGGGGGGGGGCGAGATTAATTTATGTGTTGTCCCATCGAGGTTGAGCGGACGCTGGAATCTCATCAAACATCCGCGTATAATATAATGTATTTAATACACGGTGAGGGCTTCGATTCGGGAAAACAGAGAGATATTGCAATTTTGCGGCGTCCACCGTATATGATCGAAGATAAACAGGGATGGGTACACCGAGAGCCCGTCGTATATTCAGAAAGGGTACATTGGCTTTCGATTCGAGCGTTTTTCAAATTACACCCAATAGAGGGTACGATAGGGCTCGGGTCGGAGCGATGGTTGTGCGATTCTGGGTGGGTAATCTAGCGAGAAAACTTTACGATCTCGATATGAGTAAAATAATTTACTGCACCGAGTGTGCAAATAGTTTTTTCGATGGAACTATATCGTTGCGATCGAGTATTTATTGTTTTTGGTACAGAGGTGACGCGGGTTTTTGCATCACTTATTTTTTTTTTTTTTTCCAAGAGTTGTATCGTTCATATTCAAATTGAAATGATTGAAATAATGTTTCATTGCTATGCTACAGGCTTTTGCAGATCATAATTTTCGTATGTAAGTAATGATATACAATCCGACGCAACTACAGCCATTCTAAGAATACAATCTTAATTAATCGAAAAGTAAAAATGTAAATAATGGCCGTGTAAAATTCAAGTCTGCATGATAAATAAATTTTGACGATAGTACAGGCATCAATAAAGTTTTTGTGACATTTTTAAAATTTTAGGTGCTACTTGGATTATAATCATAAAAATTACAAGTAACTATTAAAGATAAATCCTGCAAAGATCTCCTCCATATGCCTAATAATAACATCTCAGGCTCTACAGGTTGAACAAGTAAACAACGCGAGTTCATCTTACAACAAAACCTGTTCCATCATTAGTAAGAAAATAATCAGACAGTAAAATTTCAAACAATTCCAGCAATGCTTTTCGTGTTCCCATAACGTCCGGAATTCCGTTCCAAAACCGAAACGCGCTCGCAGAGAGACGAGCCCGACTTCTGATTACTTTGCCAAAATGACGAATGCCGAGCTGAAAGACGTACAGTACTCTCTTGACGTGCATGAGAACACACGCATCGCGCCACTAGCGAGTCAGACAAATCATCCAGCGAGAGAGTGAGCATAGTACAGTACCGCGTGCGGAGTGGCAGTTCAGACGGAGGCTCATTTCTGATGTTGACTAATGCCAAGCGATTCGTCCTGTCCGCCCCGCAGCCCCCGAAATCCCATTCTTACGCCGTGTCGTACTCCCACGCGTGTATACCCTTTTCCGTTCTAAAATCCCTCGGCGTGTATATACGCAGTCGAGAAGAGCGACTTATTCCGCGTTCGAAAGGGAGTCGGGATGGTTACACAGCAGTGACTCGCGCTCCCGGAACCATTGTTGGAGATGAATAAATGGCCTTGCGAGGAGTAGAGCCGCGCTTAATCCGGTCTTGCGGCATTTCATTTAGTTTTAATGAACAAAGTTGAGTCTTGCCATTCGCGAGAAAGAGAAGCCCTGGCATTGCAGAGGCGGAGTTTGTTTTAATAATTAATTGGCTCGCCCGGCGTGTAATACCGAATTTTCGTTTCGTCGATTAGCAAAAGCAGGGGTGTTCCTAACCTTAAAAATTCACTCGTCGCCATTGCAGTTTGTACAATGCGCGTCACGTTAAACGTGAAACGGTTACGGCACGCATACATAAATCGTCGGTGGAATAACCAGGGGAAGAAACATTAAGCGGAGCCAGCGATACTGGAGGAAAACATTTAAAACTCCCGGGGACGCGAAGACGGGAAAACGCAGCGGTGGATTGCAATCGGCCTGGGGTTGTAAATCGATTTTATGGAAACCCGATTTCTCTGTGGTGTATGAAAATTGCCGTGCACGATCGCGCTTTTCTGGCTAAATACGCGAAGACGCGCGCTCAATGATTTACGACAGTGTTTGCGTTCACGTGGGGAAGAAAGAAAATGGGGAAGGGGGGTATTGCGACGTTACGGGTTTTTGGGAGACTCCTGGCGCATGGTGCATGCTGCAGAGTTTTACGAGCAGTCTCGCTTTAATAGTCCCTGCGCAAACGTGTATGGACATTGTAATGTTGGTTCATATAGGTGTACCGTTACGCAACTTTAACTGTTACTATACTGTCCGAAACAGCGGTGTTCGATGCTCGTTGTAGGCTTAATGCGCGTTGATCTACTTTGAGGTTAGGGTTGACGGTCGTTAAAACCTACATCGTATCCTTCTTTTATTTTTTATTTACCAAACCAAAGGACCATTCCATTTCCCAAATATATACGTGCACCGCAGAGGAGGAATTTGAACGAAGAGTCCTATAAATCGCAATCGGCATCCCGATGCCCAGCCCCACCGTTGCCATTCGATTTAATATTTCAACGAAATGCAAAACACTCGCCGGGGAAAAAGTCAATCCATCCCCATCGATCTCTCACTGCAGCAACGCCAGGCATCCCTTTCCCCATAGCTCGCATATCGGAGCGAAATAAGAAACAATAGCCCCCCTTTTCTCTCCGGCATTCGTTACAAGCTCGCTCGTATAACATCATCCCCGTAACGCATACTCCTTTCCACGCCCTAGTGAAGTTACGCTCCTCGGCTCGCGTATACTTTTTAACGATCGAATCCTTTGAGATCGCTCCATTCTCGATATCTCGCTTTCTTGGCTCGTCTTCATGTGTGCACGAGCTTGACTCTGTGTGTAGGTGAAAAGGGGGAAAGACGGAAGATGGAGGCGAAGTGCCTCGGCGCTATACGATCGGCTCGCCCATTAACCTAATCGTTTTTCTTGCTTCTTCTCTTCTTCGCGAGACCGAGCCCAGATAGCTTCGTCGTGCTATCGACATCGAGCCGGAATATCTTGTTTCGGATGGATGGATGGATGAGCTGATGCGTTCAAGGGAGCTGATTTCCACGGTGGTTTTGTTATTGTTTCGACTTTCTTTTTATAGGTGATTGATAAGTATAAGGATATTTGGTAACGCTCGGTTGTGACTAATTATTACATACTGATTACAAAATAATTTCATTAGCTATTTACAATGAAATATTATTTACTTTTAGGAAAGGTATTTTTTTTTCATTTCACACTGATATGAGCTGATTTAGTATGGGTTCATTGGTAATTTATCATCTGTTTTGATATTGATACCATTTTTTTGGATCTTAATTGACGTATACTACTATCAGATTTCAAGGATTGTAATGATTTTAGTTAATGTCAGAATAATATCGTTAAGGGAGTTGGGGGGGGGGAGGGGGGGTGAGATAAATGGTTTTATGGACTGATTATATATTTACTTACGAGTACTTGGAAGATTAAAATAGAACTTCTACAAGTGGATCTCTTACGTACCTGAAACAGAAACATTAAGACAAATAATTAGTATTTATCGATTTTGAAGATTTATTACAACATATTATTTCTTTTTCATCGAAATATTACGCATAACAATTGAATATCTAAGTTTATGCATTATATTGTTCACAGGAAAATTCAATTTTCCATTGTTCATCATGTAACAAAGATATCCAAACTTACGAAATACATAATCTGTAAATATAGATACAAAGATTCAATTTACTTGATAGCGATAACTTTGAATAAAGAGCAACTTCTTTCGATTCAATCAAGCCACATCAAAAAGTGATCAGCAAAACCGTCACTTGGTTGAAATCCAACGGAAAACACACCGTCCGGAAGCGACGACTGAACGAGTAACCTCCCCCGGGGAAGCCCGAAAAAGGGGAAAAGGGGGGGGGGGGGGCGAGAGTGTACGCGAGGGGTGAGAACGAGGTATAAGAGTCGGTAAGTCGAAAGGGAACGATTCGTCGGTCGTGTACTCGCGCAGTTCCTTATCGCGCCGAGTTACTTTTCGAGATAAGGGAAAAAGCAAGAGAAAGAAGGGGGAAGGGGGGAGGCTCGGCACCTTTTCGCAAGTAATTGGCCAAAGGAGCGAATCCAGCACCTCTTTAATCTCACGGGCTAGTCGTCCCCGGTTCTGCCCTCCCGTTAATTCGTCGCAGGTAATTCGCTTTTCCCTTCCCTCTCGTTCTCGCCTCTTTAGCTTGACATTGCATTAAAGGAGGGAGCGCTGCTGCAGCAAGCTGGGATCGAGATTGGACCCAACTCGTGTGGCGATCTTTCTGGCGAGATCCTCAGATTTTTTTTTATCTCTGTAAGCGATTTTCGCCACGTACTGGGCTGAAGTTTTGGAGTGCATGGTTTTTGTTGCAGTTATGCTTGTGATGTGCAAGGACAGCTGATATTTATTTAATGTCTTTGAGAAATCTGTTTGTGTGGAGCTGACGATGCTGGTGATAAGAGAGGATTCTAGATTGATTTTCTTATTTTCCAAAATTCTCTGAAGTAAAAATTTGATAAATTTTTTTAAGAGCCCAATTTTGACACCAGTTCAATGTACACATGACTATTTATTTCACTTCTTAGTTATGACGGATTCTAATACACCTGGGTGAAAACTTACTGGAAGAGGAATACAGGTTTTCGAATCAGATATTGGTCCAAATTTCTAAGAATCTTTAAACTTTGTGCTTGTTTTGGTAGAAATATCTACTGCCGTGGTTAAAAAGATACATCAATTCGATAAGTGCGATTGACAAGACGAGAAAATCTTGAAAAACTTTAGAGTTAAGTGTATTCCCAATCATAATATTAACACTAATGTAACATTTCGATTGCTTCACATATTTATACCCGGAGCCTTGATTGAATTAGTTTTTTGCACCTTAACTGCTCTTCTTATTTAGTAAGGTCTTCTCCAATTATAAATGTATGTAAATATTACAGTGAGTATATTTATTTAATCATACTTATTAAAAAAATATAATCCTATTATAAAAATAACGAGGAGCTGAGCACTTTTAAAGTCATTCCAGTGACTTTAAAGTCGCTTAGTGACTTAAATGTCCTTAAAAGCCTGAAATAACTTCGGAAGTCTATGAAAGTCTTTGAAAGTCTTTGAACGACTTGAAAGTCATTAAGAAATATTTTAGACTTTTGATGATTTTGAAGTTTTTTTCAGGACATAAATGACTTTACAGTGATTGAGTGACTTTAAATTCGCTAGGTGATTTTTAAAGTCTTTGAATTACTTTTGAAGTCTTTGAAAGACTTTGAAAGTCATTTTGCAATGACTTTGAGAGTGTGCGACCCCTCAAAAATCAGTTAAATTATCAAAAAACACTAGGTACTTTGATGGATAGTATCAAATCAAGTGATATTTACAAGTATCGCTATTCCTAATCAGACAACAGTTTATACAAAAATAAAACAATCGAATGAGAATAGCAAATGGTACAATTAATTTCCGTGCATTATCCTTTGGATATAACCAAATGTGCATTGGGTAAAGATGTGAGTAGAGTGTGTCCATTCAAGTCCAGGTGTAGGCTAAGCCACCGGCGCAGGCAATCAGGCAGAAAATGTATTTTTGCCTCAGATTCATGACGTCTTTCTACAAACCTTGCGAATGCAACGTGATCTGCGCATGGGACTTTTTCTGCCTTTCGTGTTTCTCTTTTACCAAGCTTAATCTCTGCAAGAAACATACGGTTTCCATCAGTGTGGTTACATTCGGATCTCCTTTCCTCTTCCTTCCTTTTGGTGTTTAGCATTGATCATCTGCGTAAAGAACTTTTTGCAGACAAGTTTGGTCTAGAGCACAGTTATGGCTTTGGAGCTCACAATTAAGAGGAAGAGCTGATGATATCTTTAAATTGACATAGTCCACACTACTGGCATGCGTCATTGAGTGATCGTTAATATTTACCAAGAGGAAGATCACGTTTTTGCATTATTTCAATTGAGTGCAATTGGTCGGTTTTAATATATAGTTCTTCAAAAAAATTGTCGACTTAACTTGATGACTTGATCAAAAGAGTGATGATAATTTGATTAAAAGAAAACGAATTCAGAGGTTGGTCTTCAAAAGACAGCTCAGGCAGATACTGTTATTCAACTATATGCACAAAAAGTGGAAGAATTCAACAGATGACATGATTTCTATAAGAATCACTGATCTTCCTTCATGACTTGGAACGCGAAACATCAACAAACCATGTTTAAAAGTGAACGAAAGCACTGAAAATCAATTTTGACTGATCAGTTATTTGGTAAAATCGGAGGACAAACGCAAGTGTGAGAAAAGAAGACAGAAAAAGAGAGAAAGATGGATAGGAACAAGTATCGAGTTCAGCCGATAACGAAATCATGCTTGCGGTTCGCCATTTGCCTCGCACTGCCCGGCACGGAAACTTATTTACGTATTTATGCCCGGACGTGCTGGCTCTCTATGTACCCATATATATATATATATATATATGGCTATAGTCGGTACGCTAGCATCTTGCGCCCCTCCACTCCGCAACATTTTAAATTATAAATTTGGTATTCCGAGCGCGTGCCCGACCGAATTATTCGTTGGGGTTAGAAAGTTCTCGGTCATATTGGACAATGGAATCCTCGATGGAATCGTCTAATTAAAAGAGATGGTGATGCGAATGGACTGCGATTGTTGAATCGTTACAGTGCCGTATAATACCCTTCCGGTGAAATCTGTTGAACAAAAGTAATTGACTGAATTGTCGAGTATTTAGAGGATCGAGGCATATGGACTTATCACATCTTAATTTATTACAACAGTATTTGAAAATCACATCTGAACTACGAGAAAAGAACCAGCTTCAACTGCGCTTTGATTACCGAAAAGTCGTCCCGTAAAACAATGGATCCGATCGATCGATAAAACACCCGTAATCCTCGAAAAAAAAAACGAGTCAGATTCTCGACAAAAAGGGAATTACCGCATCCAACCGTAAAGCTTCGATCCGCGCTCGGGTACCATGGTGGTGGCGGATCGTCGCGTTCGCCCCAACTTTCTCCTGCTCTTCTTTCTCTCTTGTCCGCAAGAAAAACGACACGGTTAATTCGTTATCGCGCGTCTGGGTACGAAGATTAATCGGCTAGTAGAGAAAAAGGGACGAAAGCAACTGACGGAGACAGAGAGAAAGGTAAGGGGGGAAAGGGGAGCGAGATAGAGCAAGTCGAGTCGGAGGTGCAATCCGTTAAAATCAATCAGAAAATGAGTTTCTTTTGATGGATTAAAAAGTTTTTGTTAACTCTTAAAGTGTCATAGAAACACGGGAATTGATAATATTTTTTGTAGTAAGGTTACTGTAGACAAATAAAGTGTTATAGAAGGTCTTGAAACAGTTAATAGATGGTTTACAATACATGGTATTTTTTTTTTTGTACTGTAGACTATAATTTATAGTGATATGATGTCATAATTTCCATTTAGAAATTTTTATATACTTTAATCAATTTTTAGCCTAAGTAATTATTGAAGTAAGGTGTATCTATACTACTTATTTTTATTCTTTTCCATCTTCATTCATCACAGTGTATCTTTAATTTTCTTAGATGGACATGCATACCTAGAGCCTCTAGGTTTATGTAGAATCTCTATTATTTATATTATAATCCATGTAATCTTTATTTTAGATGAGTCGTATATTCATGTATGATGACTCTATTTTTTATTTACGTCATGCAAGGAAATTGACGCAGGATTTAATCATAGTAGGTACAATCAACCAATTCAAAGGAATTTTTCTTACAATTTTTGGCAGAAATAGAAAGACTATACTATGGCATGACTAAGATTTCTGTTCTGTTTGCCTCTCATGTGTACTATTTTCGCAATTTCAATGGTTTAAAAAGTTGTTTATGATGTATTTTGTTTACTACTTTATATAATAGCTTGTACATATTTATAGATCCCTGAAAAGGTGCACCGAAAAATTTTGTGTCTGCGATGTCTTTAATTTAAAAAAATTAAAAATAAAGACTTCTAGGAAGCATTTATATTTGTTAGTTTATGGACTTCTCATATTATTTAAAAATATAATGAAAAACGTTCATAAAATGGTACACAAAGAAATCTACACCGTAGCAGTGACGCTTTGAAGCAGAGAGATCAACAAGCTCGCACATCTACAGCGATCGAAAGGTATCAGTGAAGAAAGGAAGGAGAGGAGGAGCGAGTGAAGCGGATACAGCCATCCAGCCTCGTCGAGACCATACAGTCGAAATTCAAAGTCCACCGCAGAGGTCTGCTGGTCAAGCCTCCTGAATCTTTGATGACGCTGACGGTGAAGTCGTGGTGTGCGGTGGCAGTGGTGGCGGAGGGTTGCCACGCTATGCCCGGGAAATATGGGGACGGAACAGCTGAACCAGCGCGGTGGCGCGCATTGCCGTACCGCAGGCTCGAGGGGCTCGCCATGGGTGCGAGGATTTAATTGATCGTTTATAGCTGGTGTTCGAATCAGATTATCACGCATGTCCTCTCACGGATCGCTGCTCGTGTTGTTCGTTTGGAGTCCTTGTCTGGCTTGGATTTGGTGAAGGATGAAAGAACAATTTTCGCTAATTTGGTATGCTGAAAAAGCAATGACGCTGCCCTGCCGACTGGAACTAGAACTTGACTCATGGTTAGTCCTCATGGTGAAAAAATTCAATGCTAGGGAATTCAATAATCCAATGTCAAAAATGACATTCTATCGTGTTTTTTTATATTTCATACAAGAAGTTAATCAATGAATATTGTTCGCGAAATATTTCTTTCAACTTGTACAGTACCAGTACGTTGAACACATGCATTCGTTAATGATTTGTCGTTAAGTTTTTTGCTTCAAGAGAACTATCTTACAATTACTCTCTATATAAGTCGAAAAGTATAACTGCAACTATGAATCTAAACAATGAATTTTATGCCTTTTTATGAATTTGTTGCTTCAAGACAACGAATACATAAGTTCCGGTACTAATACTTTTCTCCCTGATTTTTTACCGTATGAATATTCTCAGAGTCTAGTAGAAACCTAAATTAAATCATTAGGAAAATCTTTGAGCTACATGATTAAATAGAAAATGCGATAATTCAGAGTAAAACAGAATAGTGAGGCAGACCACACGAAGAAAGTTACTTAGAAATATAATAGATACATAGGAAAAACGAATTATCAAATTTTTTCGGACATCTTTCGCATTGATGACCACTAAAAGAATCGAAAGAGGAATTTAGTTTTACTAGTCATATACATTTATTGGGTGGCTTTTTAAATGGATACGTTGTGATTGTGTAGTTCATGGGTTCATGAGCAATTCCAACGTCCATGTGATGGAGCACATGATACAAGCTACAGTACAGGACAACCAAGTAGTTAAGGTTCTGAGATGCTTAGACCGTTCGATCCTCAAGCGGCTTTTATTTTTAGTTTTATTTTCTATACACCACTCTCATGCAGCACAATAAACAGGAACTGGGTCCGTCGTTTGGTCGACGGGAAAAAAAGCAAAAGACTGGATGAAAAACTAAGGATATAGTAAAAAAAGAGTAAAGGAGGGCAGAGGAGGTGAATTGAACTAGTACAGAGTAGAAGTAGATGAGGGAGCACGAAAGAAGCTCTTCTTCTCTGGGCTCACGTACGCGCGCCTATGCCTTTTTTCTGAGCACCCAAGCTCGATGCGGATGAGAGATTCCTGGGTGGAGTCCTGCACATTTTCTCTCTCACTTTTTCGACGGTACTTCTTAATGCTCCATTATTGCTCAATTCGATACATTAAGGATTTATGCTCAGAACTGTTAAGGTAAACTCATAATATCTTGGTTAGTTAGTGGTTTAGTTCCAACTTAAGATCTAACTCCTTTCCGATTACTCCCCGTAACAAACTGCGAAGTATTCCAGGCTGATTCCTCCAAAGTAAAAAGCTCAGCATGCACGTGATAGCGTACAACAATTGATCCTTGCATACCAAAGTACAATCCTCCACACCATTACCAAGTTAAACGAAGGCGAATGGCCGACCCAAAACCAGCTCTCCATAAATAAACACTCTGAAAGATTCAGATTTGAATTCCACCTCGTGCTGCTGCGGCGGGTATTCAGTGTAATAACCCTCTCGAATATATTATGAATGAGATATCCCACAGAACGAAAGAGGGAGGGCAGTTGAGAGAGGCGAGGGCCGTAACGTACTTCGAAATCGACGTGACCTACATCCGCTCGCGTCTTACTCCCAGCAAACCAAGGACCGGCTGAGTCGCTGGGATTTTCTCCGAGGGAAAGCTTTTATATCATAACCCAAGCGTGTGCCCTACACAGATACACCCGAGCAGTAGTGGTGGTGGTGGTATCAGGACACGGAGTAGCGGTCGTGGTCGTAGGCACTAAAACGCAACCCCGACGCGCAGTACATTCTGGCTTAAAGGCGACAAACGACGCCGCGACGCCGCAGCACAGTGCGATAACGAGACTCTCCTCTCCCCTATCTGCCGGAGCGAGTAGATCCCCGGAAACAAACGCTAACTCCGGACTTGGATGCATGTACGCTGCGCATCGGCGAGTCGCGCGAAGTGGAAACGCGTTTTAGGTGAAATCGCCCGACACGCGTGGCTGCGGGCTATGTTGAGCGAACCTCCTTTTTTTTTGAAAGGAAGAGAATGACAATTCGCAAAGATTTGGGAGTTGTCGTTGTTGTTCAGTGAGGATTTGCGAATTACTCGGCTGTCAAGCGGAGATAGAGTTTTGGACTCGAAATTAATGTTTATCGCAATGTGTATGCAACCTTGATAAGGTTGTTAAGTGGGTAAGGGATGATGTTTGAGTATTCGTAGAAAAATAACTTACAACGAGTAGCTTGTGTTTTATGACTCATGGTGAATGTTAATGACTAAAGTAGCAAGTGTACCTTTAGACCAGAGGAATTAGACGGAATGAGTTGAAAAATGAAACTAATTCGTTTTGGATAACAATTGGTGAAAATAGATATATTTACTGGTTAGGAATGTCCTCGAATTTCGTTCTATTAGTAACAAACAAAACGCTGTTAAAAAGTCGCATTAATCGGCAATAATCGTGAGAATCAATTGTTTTCAACGTAAGCTAACGATTGAACAAATCACTGGAAAATACACATCTGTCTCTATTCACGAATACAATCTATTGAATGGTGTTTACTCTCGAATATCACATCTCTTTAAATTATTTCTTGGTAATCTCAAGAACTTTTATGGATATTCATTCCGTATGGATTATCACCAAATTGAGGTATAGTCTAATTTTGATATCAACATAATTTTAGCGAAGATTGCAAGTTTGGTCATTATGGTGAGAGATTTGCAATAATAATTGAATTTACAAATTTTTTATTGAATACAACAGTCGGGTAATGATATTTTGACAAAACATGCAGCAGATGTTAGTATAGTGCAATCCCATTTTAATGAATTAATAGACGGTTTTGTTTAAACAGATTTTTATATCCTTTATAAAATTGTTTCACTTTCAAACACAATTCTTATTCTAAAATATATATTCCATGAAGCCCAATTATTATGTGATGTTAATTAATTCAATGTTCATGCATACGTTTAGGCGATAATTTTTGGAAACCCTTCAATATCATGCTCATCTTAATCAGTCATGGTGGAGTCGTCTATTTAGTTTTAATACGTACATCAATAAAGTTTTCAGCAGAAATAACAAAGCAACTTTTTAACATAAGTTATAGAACATCGAAGTTCAATAAATTTCAAACAATTGATAATGTTCTAAATTCGGAAATGAAATTTTACGCAGATTATTTAACTAGTAAGAATTTGGCTTTTTGAACAAAAAATTCCTAAAATCTACGTACCGTTGAAAAGTAGAAGTAGTTTTAAATAAAGATAGTTGGATTAATCAATTCAATATGTTGTACTCTTCCAAAATAAATTTGATAACTAAACATTATTTAGGAAAAGTAATTGCCAATTTTTATGACGAAAACAATACTAAATCAAGAATCAATGTAATTCTCAAAAACATTGATCCCAAAAAAATAGTTGTACACTTTTGTGCTTTCAAAAAAATCACCTTATACTCGTGGGTTTCATGTATTACTACGTAGAATGATTCGATCGGGTATTGATGACTTTTACGAGAGGCTCCCTCATATCCATATACATCGTAAATTATTCAAAGAAGGAATACAAAACATGGATTACAGGTATTTAATCTCCTATTTAATGATTGCGTCTGGGAATTTTAGTACTTCTAAATACACAATTTAACCAACACTACATGAAGAGCATGTCAAGCATAGCAAATTTTCTCTCAGTGAAAATGATGCTCCATTTCATGTTACATTTCTTCATTTTATTATTTTAGGATGTGCTGTGTAATTTCTTACATTAACATTCGAGATCACGTATTACAAGAAAACAAATAAGAATAGTTTCATGAAAAATACAATGTCGTAAAAAATAAAGTGTTTCCAATGCACTTACGTGGTTGCCTATTAATTATAAAATTGATGTCAATCGTCACTGTGCGTTTAGCATGGCTAACGTTTCCTTATAAATTATGATATTCTATGTAATTGTAATGATTGTGAACTTATAAACAGAATATGAAACATATAGAGTATCGTCAATACCTTTCGATGAGGTCATATTTGTATACCGGTAGTAGTCAAAAATGTATCTGTAGACAAACATGGAATAGTAGTTTTTATCAATAATGTGCATCTCTTCAGGGTGATTACTGGGCCCGAAGGCGCTTGCGAAGCAACTCTTGACGGGCTGTTGCGATCTCCCTGGCCGGATGCGCATTAGTGGTGAACTCTATTCTTCCCACCGGGGGGGCAGGGACCACTCGAAAACGCCCAAGGACAAAATTGTATTTTAAAATTCGCACAAATGAAGTAATCGAGACCGAAGACAGTAAGCATGACAAAATACCTCTGTTCTAATAAGTTTGAAAACTCTAATACTTTGTTTCAAGTATTGTAATTGTTTGAGATATTCATATTCTTATTAAGTATAAAGTAACATTGCAATCAAAAGTGTGCTAACAATGCCAATCAATACCTTTTTACATGCTTGCTTGCCCATAAAATTATTTCTCACAATAATAAAGAAATGTCTGACAAACCACCTTAATTTTCTACAGATTGTATGTATAATTGCACAAATGAACAATAAATAATATTCATGGTATACGAATCGTATTAGTAATACCACAAGATGTATTATTGTCTCTCCAATTACAATCTTGAGAATCGAAAACAATATTTTTATAAGAACTCCTTTATTCTACAAAATGATTGGAAAAAAAATCAAACATCACATTATTTTAAACCATTAAGGCGTGTAGCGGAAGGCACCAAGACAATGCAATGAAAAAAGTGTCAAAGGTGGAGATCTGCAAATTCGCGACTCGTTTAATCTTAATCCACTTTAATTAGATTTTTCCTCTCTCCCTTCCATGGTAAAAAAAAGGTAGCCAGGGCCGAGGCAAGGGTCTTTTGTAGGCTCTGTCCTTCGCACCTCAAGGGATAGAAACTGCATAATCAAGACTTCGAACCCCTTACATACCCTTCTCATCTCCATCTGGCTTAAAAGAATTTATTCTAATCAAAACTTTTTTCTCAGCAGGGATCTGTTGTTGAACATTTTAATGGCATTAAACGCTTCGGGGACAAAAAACGTCTCTAAGCGATATCATTTTTTTGCAGACAGGCTGTCAGGCCTTTATCAAGAAGTTACGGCAAATGATACAGAGCAAAGGGTCAATACACGACGACACGGATATTGGAATCTGATGCCCGAGACGAATTATGATATACAAATTTTTCATTTTGTGATTCTGAGTTTTCAAGCGCGAGGGACCTTGTTTAGTTTATTTTATTTTTTTATTTATAAACGATGAAACATGATGTTAATTTGAAAACTCCAAATCGGAAAGCTATTCAGTTCGAAATCATTTGGACCACTCTTAGCAGAATCAATCTGAAATCAACTAAAATTATTGAAATCCTTTATAAATTAGTATTAACTGGAATCGATTACATCGTATACGAAATCTCACAAATTCAATAAAATCGTAAAAATGATTCTGAAATTAAAATTAAAGTACGATGTAAGTGAGTAAATGCTTCGAAATGTTTTTTTTATGGTAACCAATGAAATCATGATAAAATCATTCACAATTTTTGTAAACCCAAAATTGGACCTCTTACTTATGAGTCAATGACCGCTTGCTTTACAACCAATGAAATATAACTGTTACTACGATAAACCGTACGAATGTAAAACGTGGCTGCGAATTGTTCACAAAATAACCAGAAAAGATGGAGTTGATAAGAGAATTACGTAATAGCGCATTAAAAGTAATCTTCCTCTGTTGAAAAGGGAAGAAAACTATTGCAGGAGAGGGAGATCGGGGAAGAGAAGGCAAGAAAATAATGACCATCTGTCGGGCAGGGTAACGTATGCAAAAGCACCTGACCCGGACACAAAAGAAAGTCACGAGCCGGCCCGCCCCTTCTGGGGCAGCTGGATTTTTAAAAGCCTGAGCGTCCGTCGCCCCGTAAACGTCTCGTTGCACGCGAATTGCTACCCTCAACGTATGTGCGACGAGGAAACCAGCGGTTCTATAGAATTAGGTGCGATGCAGACTACGGCATAGCACGCCGTAGCTCAAGTTTTCTCTTTAAAAAAAATGTCCTATTTTAGGAATTAAGGCAAATAAAAAATTTGGAAAAATTTGTAAAACATATGCTAAAAAAAGTTTAATACATGCGTGATGTCAGAGAAGTTTTCTAAAAGTAATATTTCGTTCACGGAAAGCTCACTACGTTTAAGAGGATCGCGTCAACAATCGATCTTAATTACATATAAAAGTATACTTTTTGAAATTTAGTGAGAATCCCATTTTTTTTATGAGTCTCGAGACTTTGTGTTATGACGAGGTCATTTTTCTCTTTTTAGCCATGAGCGCCGAAATCACACTTAGCAAACCTTTTTTATTTTGCGAGTTATTTTTATTGATTATTTGTG
>JAPYYV010010629.1:49-11828 GCA_030522625.1 Copidosoma aretas | reverse complement strand
TAGCCCGCATATAAAGTCAGTCTAGCTACCGCATGCTCTCGAGCCACACGTCGGCGCTCGCGAGCAGACTCACGCAGCCGAGAGAGATAGTCGCTCTCTTGCAACCGCTCTATTTCTGTCAATAAAGTTTTAGTCAAGTCAATGTCAGAATCTTTTCTTTGGTACGTTCCTTATTTCCTTCGGGATCTGAGGATCTTATCCTAACCGAAAATTACCACGAGCTTTGTGCTCATCCGGCGCCGCTTTATATTTCCATCATACAGTCCGCTCGATATCTAACAAACCTAACCTACAAAATTTTGTTCAAATTTACATTTCTTAGATACCTCGTGAACGTCAGCAGACGTAGTAATAACATTTTTCTCAATTTACTTATTGATTCAATAGCGAATCGAGAAAAATTAATAGGAGGCAAGAAATTTATATCTCATTTTTGTTGTAAGTTCTTAAGTTTTTTAAATTTTCTTTAAACCTTAATTTGTTTGAATAACTTGTTAAAGCCAACAGACAGAAAAATAAATTTTTGTTTTATGTTTACTTTAATACAAAATTGAGAGGAAATTTTTTGATTGCAAAAAAAATACAACCTATTTATTTTGATTGAATCTAATATAATTAATTATGTGTTAAACATTCATAGATACAATGTTTATAAATTGCATTATTTTTTTATTTTAACAGAAAATATATGACATTATCAAAGAAGCCGAAAACTAATACCTAACGTATGTACATATTTAAATGACACCTGAATTTTGTTAACATCTTGTAAAATCTAACAGATATATAATTAAATTTATTCTGTTTGCATCGAATCAAATAATCGATTGGTAATATAATATGAAGAACGCTGAATTCATAAAATCTCAGCAACAAATTCGTATTAAGTTGCACTCTTATAAATATTATGCCAATTTTCGCAAACAACTTCTTTTATGTTGGCCAAGACTGTGTACGTTCTGCTATTCGGATCATGAATAATTCTTTTTTTATAGAAGGCAAATAGAACTAATCTTAATTAAGACAAAACGATTTTTATATTTTTTTTTTCTAGTGAAATGATTTTTTTATAATACTAGCAATGAATCAAATACTGAATAAATGTAAAACATTAAAATTGGCTTCCCCAGATGCTGACAACAATTTAAATACAGTTAAATCGCTATATTCTAACGCAATGAATGCGACTATATTTGCAATTCAAGTGTCACTGAAGATACTAACATGATGCTCGAACAAAGTTCTGATGCAGTGGATGTCTCCAATGCACCAATCATGGTGATTGTTGAGGGTGCGAGTTTGGAGAAACACGCAAATGCAGAAAAATTTGCAAAACAGACTATGTGCCTTGAAATTTACAATTTTTACTTTTATAACGTGGAATTTTAGAATATGATTTAGTACACGTTATTTCATGAGGAAACGATGTGTACGGTACAAACAGAAAACACTCCTAAATGGGATAAAAAAAAGTCAACAGTAAAAATTTTGATTTTAATGCGTGCCGTGAAATATAATTTTATTGAAATAAGATTCTACGGGAGGAACGTACTTTTTTTATTCCTACCTAATCCACAACCTATAATACAATTTTTGCTCCCTGCAATACATTGTTTAGCGTAGTAAGAAGCGCGCAGGCTAATTTTGTTTGAAGTCTTAAGTTATTATTTTTTTCTTTATTAAGTAAGAGCATTGGGTAATTTGGTTTAAAGCACTTGGGATTCTTAGTTCTTTATTTGTTAATTAAGAAGCGCTTCGGGTAATTTGGTCTGAAGTGCTTGGGATTCTTGTTTTTTATCTTCTAATAAAGTTGTGTGTCGGGTAATATGGATTAAAGTGCTCAGGATTCTTGTTTTATATTTTTAATTGAAGTTGCGCGTCGGGTAATATGGTTTGAAGTGCTTGGGGTTGTTGTTTTTTATATGTTTAGTAAGCTGCGCGTAGGATAATTTGGTTTGAAGCGTTTAAGTTATAATTTTTTTATTTATTCATTAACAAGGGTGTTGGGTAATATGGTTTTGAAACACTTTGGATTATTAGCTTCTTATTTGTTAATTAAGAAGTGCGTCGGGTTATTTGGTTCTAAGTATTCGGGATATTGCTTGTAGAATTTCAGAATTAGCCTAATGATTTTAATTAACGCGCTGGATTGTGCGACCAATGAGAGTGCACTGTAACACAAATAAATCTGACAAATAATCAAAATATGTTACACATCTCTAGCAGCATCAGCACAGGTACGGTTTCGATAATACAATTTATACATGAATTACGTCATGTCTCAGATGTTTGCAAAAGATATAGTAAACATTTACTAAGGGTGCCCCGCTGCCCGAGTCCTCGAGGAATACAGATGCTTATTGTACGTAGATTGTATTTTAATTCGATGTAAGTTTCACGTTCACTCCACAAAAATTGAATTAAAAATTAACGTTTAATCCAAGTGGGATCTACGTTTAATGAAAGAAAAACTTCATTCACCTATCACTATTGTTGTATTATCTACTTATTTTTCTATTACTCTGAGTATGTAAGCTGACACAGTCTTACTACAAATATTCCACATCGAATTCATGTAGATCAGTCCATGTATTTTATAACTTTTACTGTACTTTAAAGTTACTTGTGTTTTTTAAATTCTTATATATTATATACATCGATAATCTTGTACATTGATTCATTATTATAGGTATATATTAAATAATACATAGTTATATTTTAATATGGATAAAGAAATGAAACTTTAGTTTGTTTCCCATATTACTTGTGTAGATGTTTCATAAATGAAAAAAAAAATGCAATAGTCCCTATTTTTGTGAAACATGTAATAGAGCATGAGGAATCGAATTTTGAAGACCTTGTCAAAGTCCCTCTGTGATTATTCGTTGCATTAAATAAACAAAAAAAAACATATGTTTTTCTGTATGATGCGCTAAATTAAGGTTGGAATAACCATTTGTATGTAACGTATATTTGTTTTGACACTTTTAATGATTCATAATGATTCGCTAATAAATTTTGAAAAATTTCTTTTTCTATCTGTTCGCGTTTTGAAGTTACACCAATATATGATGTTTTGATTAAAAAGTGTAGGTTAGATCTTTATTTTATGATACTTCTTCATCATTCACATATAAATTTAAAAGAAAATAGAAAGAACTAATTTTTTGTATGTCGGCGCTCGTTAGATATTCTAGAAACTAACATTTATTAAAAATGTGTAGGTTAGGTTATAACTTTCTACTTTCTCAGTATTTTTCCCCAAACTTCTATTAAATTAATAAGTAAATAAACAAAAATTTTATTTCTATATCTGTTGACGTTCGCAAGCTATCTTGCAAATAAGGGTTTTAAAAAAATTTGTAGGTTAGGTTTCTATTTTTGGCCTTTCAGATACTATCTCTCGATTATTTAATGGATTAAAAACAAAATATAAAAAAAAAATTTTTGTAACCGTTGGCTGCCGTGGATATTTCGAAAATTGAGGTTTAACAAGAATTTTCAGGTTAGGTTCTCATTATTCAGCGTTCCTAGTATTTTTCCTCAAATCTCTATTCAATTACGAAGAATGCAAAAAAAAAGCATTGCTATATCTATTTCTTTTCGCGAAATATTAGGTTTTTAGTAAAAAAAACAAAATCTCCCACTTTGCGCCCCGCCAAACTAATTTATTGTTTCTTCGTAAATTTTGGATATACTATTACTTTCTTAGATATCAACTACTCAGTCACAATTATATAAATTTTAGGTTTTAGAGATTTAGGTAGAGTATAACATTTGAGTCTAATTCAAAAAAGTCATGGGTAACCATAAAATCTCATATAATTTAAATAAATATCTTCCTATATTATAAAGCTGTATAGTTTCAGGGCGAGAAAGAGCATTAACAATTGTTTCTATTCATCCCCAACCCAACGCATCCACTCTTTATCATCTCTTTTTCATTACTCAATACAATATTTATTCGCTATGAGAATGAACGTACGGCCCTAGCCCGTGGCAAAAGTAGGTAACCTGGGGGGAAGCCAGTGGCATCAAATCCATGTAGTCTGCAGATATCATTGAATATCTAAAAAAGGAATCAGTGTAGGATGGTACATGAAATGTGAAAGTTGTAGTGAATTTAATTATTAGTATGTGCCTTTTTATCCCATACGAATTCAATATAGTGTAAAAAAAAACTTAAGTACATTATATTCATACGCAAAATCGTGAGAAAAGCGAATTTTTTTTTGAAAACCAAGTATTCCGTCAATGTACGTTATAAGAGTACGTCCTAAATAGGCTTCTTTAATTGCTATTGTAATAAGAAACAACAAATAATAGTTTTCATAGTGTCAGAAGAAGTATAAACAATAATTTGATATGAATAAACAACGCAAAATCGCTTAAAAATCGATTATTTCTGGAAAAACCCTCTGTACTGTCACTCTACGTAATGATAGTAAGTCTTAAATAGGCTTGTTTGATTGCTATTGTGAATTAGCAGAAACATCCGATAGTTTTTATAGTGTCAGAAAAATTATCAACGATTATTTATTATAAATACATAACGAAAAATAGCTTGAGAATCGATTTTTTCTTAAAAAACAATTCATACAGTCACTCTACGTTATGATAGTTGATCCTTAATGGGCTTCTTTATTTGCTATTCTGATTAGAAATAACATCGTATGGTTTTTGTGGTGTCAGGAAAATGAATAACAATTAATTAATATGAATAAACGACGAAAAATCGTTTAAAATCGATTTTTTCTAGAAAAACAATTCATACAGTGATTCTAAGTTATGATAGTAAGTCCTTAATGGGCTTATTTATTTGCTGCTATGTCGGTCAAAGTTATTGTAAAGTTTTTATAGTGTCAAAAAAATTATTAACAATTAATTAATATATATAAACAACTAAAAATCGCTTGGAAATCGATTTTTTTTTGAAAAACGATTAAGACAGTCACTCTACGTTATGATAGTTAGTCCTTAATGGGCTTTTTTATTTGCTTTTCTGATTAGAAATAACATCCGATAGCTTTTATGGTGTCCAAAAAATTATTAACAAGTAATAAATATGAAAAATGAACGAAATATCGCTTGAAAATCGATTTTTTCTAGAGAAACATTATACACAGTCAATCTACTTTATGATAGTAAGTCTTAAATGGGCTTATTTATTTGCTGTTATGTCAATCAAAGTTATTTTAAAGTTGTTATAGTGTCGGAAAAGCAATAAAAATTAATTAGTATAAATAAACAACGAAATATCGCTTAAGAATCGATTTTTTCTTGAAAAACAATTCATACGGTCACTCTACGTTATGATAGTTAGTCCTTAATGGGCTTATTTATTTGCTATTGTGTCGGTCAGAGTTATTTTATAGTTTGTATAGTGTCAAAAAAGCTATAACAATTAATTAGTATAAATAAACAATGAAATATCGCTTAAAAATCGATTTTTTCTAGAAAAACAATTTATACAGTCATTCTATGTTATAATATTAAGTCCTTAATAGGCTTATTTATTTGCTGTTATGTCGGTCAAAGTTATATTAAAGTATGTATAGTGTCAGAAAAGCATTACCAATTAATTAATATGAATAAACAACAAAAAATCGCTTAAAATCGATTTTATCTGGAAAAACATTATACACAGTCAATCTACGTTATAATAGTAATCCCTAAATAGGCTTATTTATTCGCTATAATGCCATCAAAGATTACATAATGGGTTTTGCAGTGTCAAAAACAGTATAAACAATAATTTGATATAAATAAACAACGCAAAATCGCTTTAAAGTCGACTATTTCTAGAAAACAGTCTATACAGTCACTCTACGTTATGATAGTAAGTCCTAAATGGGCTTGTTTTGTTGCAATTGTAATAAAAAATGATATCTCATGGTTTTATTGGTGTCAGAAAAACTATTAACAATTAATTAACATCAAAAAACTACGAAAAATCGCTTGATAATCGATTTTTTCTTGAAAAACAATCATACAGTCACTCTACGTTATGATAGTAAGTCCTTAATCAGCTTATTTATTAGCTGTTATGTCGTTTAAAGTTAGTGTAAAGTTTTTATAGTGTCAGAAAAGAATTAACAATTAATTGGTATAAATAAACAACAAAATATTGCTCAAGAATCGATTTTTTTTTAAAAAACAATTCATACGATTACTCTACGTTATGATGGTTAAATCTTAATGGGTTTATTTATTTGCTATTGTGTCGGTCAAAGTTGTTTTATAGTTTTTATAGTGTCAGAAAAGCAATAACAATTAATTAGTATGAATAAAATACGAAATATCGCTTAAAATTCGATTTTTTCTAGAAAAACAATTTATACAGTCACTCTACGTTATGATAGTAAGTCCTCAATATGCTTATTCATTCGCTATTATGCCATCCAAGATTACTTTATGGTTTCAATGGTGTCAGAACAATTATTGACAATTAATGATTATAAATAAACAACGAAAAATCGCTTGAAAATCGATTTTTTTTTGAAAAACGATTCATACAGTCACTATACCTTATGATAGTTAGTCCTTAATGGGCTTTTTTATTTGCTATTCTGATTAGGAATAACATCCGATGGTTTTTATGGTGTCAAAAAAATTATCAACAAGTGATTAATATGAATAATGAACGAAATATCGCTTAAAAATCGATTTTTTCTAGGAAAACAATTCATACGGTCACTCTACGTTATGATAGTTAGTCTTTAATGGACTTATCTATTTGCTACTGTGTCGGTCAAAGTTATTCTATAGATTTTATAGTGTCAGAAAAGCAGTAACAATTAATTAGTATAAATAAACAACGAAATATCACTTAAAAATCGATTTTTTCTAGAAAAACAATTCATACAGTCTCTCTACGTTATGATAGTTACTTTTTATGGGCTTCTTTATTTGCTATTCTGATTAGGAATATCATCCTGTGGGATTTTTGGTGTTACAAAAATTATTTACTAGTAATTAATATGAATAAAGAATGAAATATCGCTTAAAAATCGATTTTTTCTAGAGAAACCATTGATACAGTCACTATACCTTATGATAGTTAGTCCTTAATGGGCTGCTCTATCTTCTATTCTTATTAAAAATAGCATCGTATGGTTTTTGTGGTGTCAGGAAAATTAATAACAATTAATTAATGTGAATAAACGACGAAAAATCGCTTAAAATGGATTTTTTCTAGAAAAATAATTTATACAGTCATTTTACGTTATGATAGTAAGTTCTTAATAGGCTTATTTATTTGCTGTTATGGCACTGAAAATTATTTTAAAGTTTTTATAGTGTCAGAAAAGCATTAACAATAAATTAGTATGAATAAACAACGAAATCTTGCTTGAGAATCGATTTTTTCTTGAAAAACAATTCACACGGTCACTCTACGTTATGATAGTTAGTCTTTAATGGGCTTCTTTATTTTCTATTGTATCGATCAAAGTTATTTTATAGTTTTATTGTGTCAGAAAAGCAATAAAAATTAATTAGTATTGATAATCAACGAAATATCGCTGAAAAATCGATTTTTTCTAGAAAAACGATTTATACAGTCATTCTGCGTTATAATATTAAGTTCTTAACGGGCTTATTTATTTGCTGTTATGTCAGTCAAAGTTATTCCAAAGTTTTTATAGTTTTCGAGAAGTATTAACGATTAATTAATATAAATAAACAACGAAAAATCGCTTGAGAATCGATTTTTTCTTGAAAAACAATTTAAACAGTCACTCTACGTTATGATAGTTAGTCCTTAATGGGCTTCTTTATTTGCTATTCTGATACGGAATAACATTCTATGTGTTTTTTGGTGTCCGAAAAATTATTAACAAGTAATTAATATGAATAAAGAATAAAATATCGCTTAAAAATCGATTTTTTCTAGAAAAAAATTATACACAGTCAATCTACTTTATAATAGTAAGTCATAAATGGGCTTATTTATTTGCTGTTGTGTCGGTCAAAGTTATTTTATAGTTTTTGTGGTGTCAGAAAATCATTAACAATTAATTAATATCAATAAACTACGAAAAATCGCTTGAAATAAATTTTATCTGGAAAAACATTATACGCAGTCAATCTACATTATAATAGTAAGCCCTAACTAGATTTATTTATTCGCTATTATGCCTTCTAAGATTAGTTAATAGGCTTTGCAGTGTTAGAAACAGTATAAACAATAATTTGATATAAATAAACAAAGCAAAATCGCTTTAAAGTCGACTATTTCTAGAAAACATTCCATACAGTCATTCTACGTTTTGATAGTAAGTCCTAAATGGCTTGTTCTGTTGTAATTGTAATGGAAAAATGATATCTCATGGTTTTATTGGTGTCAGAAAACCAGTTAACAATTAATTAACATGAATAAACTACGAAAAATCGCTTGATAATCGATTTTTTTTTTTAAAACAATCATACAGTCACTTCACGTTATGATAGTAAGTCCTTAATCAGCTTATTTATTCGCTGTTATGCCGGTCAAAGTTATTGTAAAGTTTTTTTAGTGTCAGAAAAGCATTAACAATTAATTAGTATAAATAAACAACAAAATATCGCTTGAGAATCGATTTTTTCTTGAAAAACAATTCATACAATCACTCTACGTTATGATAGTAAGTCTTAAATGGGCTTGTTCTGTTGCAATTGTAATGAGAAATAATATCATATAGTTTTAGTGGTGTAATCTAGAAAATCTATCAACATTTAATTAAATTTTATGCGCCAGGGTTAATGAAGTACGTTACAGATTTCTTCATGCCTTATTTCTCGATTTGGTCGGCTGTAGCCATTTCGCGTCTTGATTTTCTGCGCGACAGCAATGCTACGGCAGAAAATGGTTTCAAAATATTTAAAAATCAAATTCTAAACAAAGAAGAAAAAATTTTACTTCCGCGTATTATACAAAAAAATGAAAAAATGATTCAAGGTAAATTGAAAGAGCGATCATTTGATTTGAATACAACTAGACAGCCAAAAAATTACAAAAAATTATACAATCAAGATGATAATAACGAAATGTATGAAAGTTTACTTGAAAAAGCTAAATTTTTTAATAAACCGGAAGTTGAAACATGGAAACCAAAAAGAAATTCGGAACCAGCAGGAGAAAATCGTTACTTAAAGCGTGATAAATATATCAGTTAGAAGTCAAAGAGAAATCTAATTGAGTCGGATGATGTAAATGACAAAGTTGTGAAAGTTGCTAAAGTCGTTTAAAAAAGCAGAAAGAAAAGAAAGATTGACAAGCAAATAATAGGAGAAGGTAGTACAGATAATTGTAATAAAGTTAGTAAAAGCCCCGAATCTGTTCCCATTTAGCCAGAAAAAAATATATTGCAAACAGTAGAAACTTATAAATACGTAAATTTATACGATACATCGATAATGTTTAATAAAAATAATGAATACCTAGCTAATTTTTCGAGTTTGAATAGGTACCTTAACGGATACGTAATTGATGAAACGTGCTTAAAAACGTTGAAACCGTACAAGCACAAGGATCAGTATCTGGAAGACAATACTATACATTCCTTTTTTAGCATACTTCCAGATGTTGCGAAAAAATTTCAAATACCGTTAATATGTTTCGATAGTATGTTTTTTGAAACCGTTCTTGGATATAATTATATTAGCGGCGGTTTTGCAAAAAAAAAAAAAAAAAAAACGTAAAATTGAAAGAGGTTTGGCTTATGCCTATTAATTTTGTTCATTTTAAACATTGGGCTCTGTTAATTGTACTAAAAAGTCACAAAACCATAATCTACATAGATTCATTACACGGTGAGTCGGATCAAAAGATACTAAATTGTATAAGAACTTTCATCAAAGATATTCTGAAAGAATCTTTTTCCTGGAAAGAGTGGAATTTATGCTCCAAATGATATCCCTCACCAAACGAATAAAATAGGACAGATTAGTGCAAACTGTGGGGTTTATGCTTGTGTTTGGGCTCTTTCAGTTGCCACTTGCTCCAACGAAATATTTTCCGAAGAGGATATGGACCCTGCTAGACGCGCAATCACCCAGATACTTTGCAATGCTGCAGACAGCAAGAACAAGGCAAAAATAATGTGTGATAATAGGAAAGATATACTCGTAGTGAACGAATCATGTGGAAATATCGTTATAAGAGAAGATAAAACTAAGCCAAAAATAAATGTTTCTCCACCGATCAATTTTGATAGTACGTTACAGTTTTGCTCGATATTGCATCTGTTAATCCCGGAGCTAGTTTCGGTAGACACAAGAAATTTTAAAATCTAAAAATGATTGCAATACCACTAGTTTCGAGAATTAAAATACAATCAAAGAAACAAAACCAGCAATTATTAATTGAAAAAACAGCGATTTTCTGTACTTTAAAAATATGTCGTACAATAAGACTGCACATAATCAGTATTGATATATAATAAGTAGCATAAGTATGGATAAACAATAATTATGTAAATTTTATTACAAGTTATGACTTTTTATTGGCCTGAATTGGTACACGAGGATTAAAATGCCCCATAAATAATCAAAATACACAAAATACGATGTACCTCTTTCAGTATATATTTGATCGCAAGATGCTTTAACATTCCGTCAATATCATGCTTAATTCGACTTGTAACTCGAATAAATCAAAGTAGAATATATTGTTTTTATTTAATAATCATGATGTATTTTGTAAAGTAAATGTTCTTAAAGTTATAACTTTTAAATCGATAATAAATAAATTAAAGAAATTTATGAATCATAAAAATGAAAAATTATTATTAACCTAAAAGAAAATTTATATTCGTATTTCAGCAAGTACTAAACTTCAAGCGGTAATTTGAATTAAAAAAGTTCAAATAACCATAAAATACTAAAGTGATTCAAGGTAAGGTGAAATACAGCTATCACTTAGCATATGAATGAGTGCTGATTGTAATACTTTGCATAGATGTGACTTTAAAGAAAATTCGGAAAAACATGGCAAAAAATTTGATCAAAGAAAACGCCTGATAGGGAAAAATCAAAACAGACAAAACCAGCATATGGATGACCAGAGTTTGGATTTTAATTAATTAAAACAAATGTAAATGCTTTTCTACCATTATAAAAACCATAAGATGTTGTTGGCCGACATAATAACAAATAAACAAGCCCATTTATGACTTAACAAATAAACAAGCCCATTTATGACTTACTATTATGACGTAGATTGACTGTATGAATTGTTTTTCTAGAAAAAATCGATTTTAAGCGATTTTTCGTCATGTATTCATATTAATTAATTGTTAATAATTTTTCTGACACCAAAAAAACTCATAGGATGTTATTCCTAATCAGAATAGCAAATAAAGAAGCCCATTAGGGACTTACTATCATAACGTAGAGTGACTGTATAGAATGTTTTCTAGAAATAGTCGACTTTTAAGCGATTTTGCGTTGTTTATTTTTACCAAATTATTGTTTATACTGTTTCTGACACTGCAAAACCCATTGAGTAATCTTAGATGGCATAATAGCGAATAAATAAGCCTATTTAGGGCTAACTATTATAACGTAGATTGACTCTGTATAATGTTTTTCCAGATAAAATCGATTTCAAGCGATTATTCGTCGTTTATTTATATTAATTAATTGTTAATGCTTTTCTGACACTACAAAAACTATAAAATAAGTTTGACAGACACAATAGCAAATAAAAAAGCCTATTTATGACTTACTATTATAAAGTAAATTAACTGTGTATAATGTTTTTCTAGAAAAAATCGGTTTTTAAGCGATATTTGGTTCA
>JAPYYV010010627.1:0-18316 GCA_030522625.1 Copidosoma aretas | reverse complement strand
GGACGCGACATGTTTCTAATTTTTTGCTGTATGAATAGTTGTTATGTTTCTTATATTATAGTCTTTTTTTAAATCAATCGTAAGAAAATTTGTGCAGTTGTTAACGAAAGCAGGTATTTCCAAATTGCTTGCACGTAAGATACCGTGTTAAAACATGCGAATTCAACGTTGAATATCTTGAAAAGGTACGCCAAATATTTATAAAACTTTAACCACTAATGTATGGCAGTGTTTACGACTTATATGTAAAGTTTCAACGTTTTCGTAAGAAGATAACTTTTTGCATGAACTACCTTAACACAGCGTCTTACGGGAGAGTACATGCTCCCCTTCACCCCCCCCCCCCCGGAAGAGCAGACGAACCTCCTTAAAATAAATTTTTGTCGATTTGTTATTTATTGTAACATCAATGCCAGTATCTTGAAGATATTTCAATTCTTTAATGGCTTTTTCAAGCACTACTGTCACGGACGAATGCAGTCATATCATAAGAATAAAAATAGTACAGCCGCTCATGGCGGTGTCGACAATCGAGGGGACAGCGCATCGGCTTGCAAGTACGAAGTTATACGGTTCGAGCCTAGCTCGGTTCAGCCTTTTGGCGGGACAACTTGGAACATATTTCGGCAGTAACACGATTAACCAGCACACCATCTACCGAAAATTTCATACACCTTGTCTCTTCACTCCCCCCATACCGAGAACTCAACGTAAATACCCGTAACAGTGGTGCTTAAACAGGGACGGTATGCGGGGTTGACACCTCAGGTGTCCGAGTGCAGGAAAAATGCATCAGTAAAAATTCAATATCGTTTAGAAAGAACCTTTCATTATCTCCGGTGGTCAAGAAAGAAGAGTAGAAATACGTAACCTTGTCAGAAATCATGTATAGTCGCGACCCTCGATGAAAAGCGGTTGATACGATTGACGCGTGGAAATACAGCGTCGATTATTTCTGTCAAGGACGGATGAATAATATATAGCAGATGAAGAAAAAAAAGAAGAATACAGAAGGGATACCATCCATAGAGACGGAAGATCCAAGTGCCCGAAATGATGGCACATACATAGTCGATTAGTTGGATGTAAGAGATACATAGATAGCCCCACCAGGCAACATAGTAAGGAAAGCAAACATCGGGGACGATGATTCTCTAACAGAGCGAGTTGTCACGGACGAACGCAGTCATATCATAAGAATACAAATAGTACAGCCGCTCATGGCGGCGTCGACAGTCGAGGGGACAATGCATCGGCTTGCAAGTACAAAGTTATCCGGTTCGAGCCTAGCTCGGTTCCGCCTTTTGGCGGGACCACTCGTAATATAATCCGGCAGTAACACGATATACCAGCGCGCCATCTACCGACAAATCCATACACATCGTCTTTACACTTCCTTTCCAACTCAACGTAAATACCCGTAACACTACTTTATTAGTAAAAAGTTTACAATCTTAACTGTTTAATAAAATAAAAATAAATATATTTTCAAACTTTGATTGCATATTTGGTGCTAGGCATGGAATAGTAATGTACAGTGCACCACATTTTAAAACTCCCCGATGACTGACCAATGAATTATTCTTTTCATAGTTATCAACATATAAGACAATGAGGAAAACACATTCATCTAAAATTTTTTAATTGTTTTAGCCCAAAATTTTCCTTGAATATAATTGATAATAATTACTGTTTACTTTTCTAATGAGGCCATATATTGTGAAGTTTGATCTAAAACCCCAGCAATTTCAAAACAAAATTTAAGAACGTTTCGAAGTGGTACGAATTCTGTTCTAACTGGAACTTTTTCAAGAATTTGTACATTAAATTCAAAATTATATTATTTTCTTTCTCCCACGATGAAGCTGATTGGCTTGACAACAGCTTTGAGCTTCTTAAGTATTCCAAATACTCGCCATTCAGTTACGACATCTTGCATTATCAAAGTGTTTTCACTAAATATTCGAATAACATCTTGCAAAATTTTATAATCACCCCGCTTACTTTTTATAGAATTTGAAACATAATTTTTTAAATTACTAGTAGTATGATTCATTAGTGCTCTCAAATATGTGAAAATATTATTTGCTCAGCTGCGTGTGAGTTCAGGGTGGCTATATAGTTGTACAGCAAAGATAGTAATGTCTTGCCTGTGAGTATCGTTCGAAACACTTTGTAACAAATCATTATGAGTATTATTACTAACATTGTTCTTAACACGATCACGACGAGTTTTATCAAAATTATTAGTCATTTTTAAATCATGACATCGATGATTGTACATTGAATTTTGATCAATTTTGATCTGTAACTTCCAAATTCCTTATAGTCGTAGATTCTACATGTCTTTGACTTTTGTCTTGATCATTATGTTTTGTACTTAAGAGGACGTCAGAGGGACTTCATGTATTGAGCGCAAAGTTTTGCCAACCTCATATAGCAAAAAATAGTCAGTGCCCATTTCAGACAGCAAATATCCGAGTTTTGAGTCTGGCAAGTCATAACGGATGGCGTTAGTGTGATTCTAACAACTAACTTGGCAACTTTAAGAATTGTACGCACGCTACTTATTGGTATAGTTATTGTTGCTGTATTTTCAAAAAACTTCAAAACCTGTATTCATCCCATTTTAATCAATAAGTAGATGTATATAAATCAAGATTCTCTAATAGGAACACAAGAAATTTAATCATATTTATAAACTAGAATCCAGTAGTGGCGATGTTTGTAGTTAAAGCTGCATCCGATGAATCAAATGCACAAGTCCAAACATGATAGTCAACTGAGACTGTACCTTAGCACTTCAATGAGAAAGTGAAAATCTCCAAATTTTATAAGCACAATTGATACACTGCTGGTCACTTAAAAACTATCGTACATAAATTTTTGTTCATGTATAATAGGGTGTCCGTTATTTACCAAATATAATTTTTTGATCATCTACCCTTTTCAAACTCTTCGTTGCATCCAAAAATGAAAACCCATTCCCTGAAAACCAAAAAATATTAGAGTTAACATGTGCCACCGGACACATTTTGTTTTCACATTTAAATAGCATAGGATTTTTAAATTTCAACCTTGGTTGATTTTTTTGACCACTTTAGGAATTTTTTCATGATTTTTAAATTATACCATTCAATTACATATCACTTGGACTTACTTAATTGATTTTTTCCAGCTCAAAATAAGCAAGTTGAAAGAATTCGATTTTTGCCTTTGAAGCCTTCGAAGAACAAAAAATCAAAAATATGAAATTCTTTCAACTTGCTTATTTTGAGCTGGTAAAAATCAGTTAATTAAGTCCAAGTCATATTTTATTTAATGGTATCATTTAAAAATTCAGAAAAAATACCTAAACTGGTCAAAAAAATCAAACAAGGTTGAAATTAAAGAATCCAATGCTATTTAAATGTGAAAACAAAATGTGTCTGGTGGCACGTGTTAACTTTATAATTTTTGGTTTGCAGTGAATGGATTCTCATTTTTGGATGCAAAAAACAGTTTGAAAAGAGTAGATGATCAAAAACTTGAATTTTGTACATAACGGACACCGTAATGTGTTATCTTAATTGTTATACTACATCATTGAAAAAAATTACTCGCATATCATTATTTTAATATTTTCTATAGCTTGTTTTGCACTAAACTGTTCACGATCTTCATGAATACTCTGGCTCTGGCATCTTATGCCAGAAAAAGCCAAATCGTTTGCCAGATCGTCAACTATGCATTTTGTTTTCGAAAAACTATGATTGCTCTGTCATCTAGGGTCTGGTATTGAAAGAACTCCTGTAACTAAATAAATAATAATCAAATACACCAGGATTAAGTGAATACATGAAAGGCGAAAAACAAATAGTAAATAATAGTATATCTTTTTGTATGCTCTTACTAGTAATGTAAATTTTTTGTGTGACTACATGTATAGCTGTCAAATCTATCGATACAACACAATCAGTAGCATGATTCTTCATGTTCTAGCTAGTGAAGGTACATTTTCTTAATTTTTACCTAAATTGTTCATAAAATTATGAATTATACGAGGAATTTATGTTGTAATTACGCAAAGTGACTATCAGAACGAACATCGAACAAAGTTTTCTTGATTTATGCCTTGAAGCCCATGTCCAGCATACGATCAGTTTTATCCGGAGTAGGATACACATTTAATATCTAAATTTCCACTTTGTCCAGATCATTAGGTCTTCCTGGAGTGGCAATAAGAATTCAAACTCCTCCTGAAAAAACTTTGGCTTGAGCTTTTCTGCTTCCTTTCAGACATACTCTAAAATTAAATATAGTCATCTGCATAAGACTCGCCAAAAATTTTTCAATTCAATCATGCTAATATATCATCTTATGAGTTGTTTATACTCACGTCTTCCAAGATTGATTAACTTGTTTCTGAATTGCTAAATCTGGTGCCATGACCAAAGCGTAGGACCTCTACCCAAAGGATCTCTGACTTCTGAGAGTTTCTTGATTATCAATGTTTATAAGCAAGTATAACATATACAAGAGTTTTTCCTAAGACAATTATCACCATAAGCACAACAGATTATTAAGTGGGATTTATAGAAGTCATTAGCACTGGACATAAGAAAATATATGATTTACCTGTACCAGGTAGAGCAATAACAATTGTGTCGGCCGCTTAGCAGTATTGGTCATGCTTGGCATTGAATGAGACTTGGTTTGCTGAAACTTTGTTTTCTTCTTTGCACTAATATATATATACATACACATACAGACCAGTTATTTGAATATGCAAGTGATTTTACTATTCAATGTAAGGACCATTATGCTTGATGATACAAAAAAAACACAAACAGTAAGCGGATTCTTCATGGACGATGTAGCTAATCGTCTGAATCTAGAGGGCCAAGTCACACTGTCTTATCGAAGTGGGAAAAACATAATTACTTCATCCCAATTTACTCTGAACTAAATAAATCTATGCAAAAGTATATGAAACAAATCAAGTATATTTAACCACAAACAACAACACAACAACAACGACCGCGCAGCAGACTATTTATTTGATGCGTGACGTCGAGATAGAGAGAGAGAGCACTGGTGCAACCTAGCTCAAACTTAAAAATCCTAACAAATTGGAACGAAAGAAATATACCTTTTGAGCTTTTCTGTTTCACGTTTTAAACTGAAATGACAATTTAGATTAAAACAAAAAGTGTTTAAATAACTAGTAAAAATATATAGAATAGCGCTCAACTCTCGTTTTTGTTGTTCTCAAAATTTTGCTCATAAAAAAGATTATTTAAAAGTGTTTTATCATTATGTGACTGCAATTTCCAGAGTTGAGCGCTATTCCGTAATCAATTTTAAGTTGATTCCTCAAATCTCACTCGATTTCATTCAGTATTATTGAAGCAAAATATGAAATGGTTAATTAGCTTATTGGGACACATAACCTCACCCTCCGACGTCCTCTTAAGTGTTACCGAAGTAAGTTTATGTTTACATATGCTTTTCCGCAGTATTTATCGCATCGATGATGAGAATATTGTCCATAACTCTAAACATGCCTGAAAAAAATATTCTTATTAGTAAACTGATTGTTGAAAAAAACAAGTTAAAATTTTATGGAACGATTCTTAAACGCTGTCACTCTCTTAAATTATCTTTGACAACTTTTCCGATTTCTCCAATGAGGCCAAATGTTGATCGATTGCAAATATCACAATTCAAATATATGTTCTAAACTGCTCGCTGAAAATATTTGCAATCCAAGGCATGACAAATTTGGTAGGCTAAATGTATGTCTTCCAAACAGGAATCAGTTTTGTAGATCGTATTGTTGACGGCAACATAAGATAGCTAAATTTTCGTTATGTCACCTACAAAACTTGGTGTAGGCTGTAATGTCAAACCAGCTATTCTTAAAGAATCGTTCAATCTTTGAAGACCTGGTTCTACATCTGCAGCAGTCAAAAAATAAATTACTGAATTATAATAGGTATGAATAATATACTTATAATAATTTAACGTACGATAATAGTAGTTTTTGTCACAAATGTGCATCTCTCCAGGGCGGTCCCTGGGCCCGAGGGCGCTTGCGAAGCAACGCCCGAGGGACCGTTGGGACCCCCTTGGTTGGATGCACATGAATGGCGAATGCTGTTTTTCCTACCGAGAGTGTACCAGGGCTGCAAAAGTGCCCGAGGTAGAAAAAAATATTACTTGAACGTGTAAGAAGAATAAATTACGTTTGATCCTAATTTTCTTGGACCGCTGATCAAATACGGGAACAAATGCAGAAGAGGTGCGTCAAGTTTACCTTAAAAAAAATTTAATTAATTATGAAACAATTGATGAACGATATTTTTATTTAAAAAACTTGTTGCATTGGTAATGTATAAAGTACTGTTTATACTAGTGTTTTGTCATTGATATCTTTGATATTTGTGCAACATCTAAGATGTTGGATTTACAAAGCTTTAACGCAGACCTGAGTGGCCTTCAGCTTGTGTCCGGTATTTGCGTACAAATGATCAAAATCGCTCGGTAACTGAAAGTCAATCAAAATTATGTATAAAGAGTATGATCCCCATTGTTCAAAGTATCGTTTATCATGCGTATGAAATGATCATACAGCGTCGAATCGTTATGTTAGTAATAAATATTAAGTATATTAATAGCATGATGTATGTTCTTACTGATTCTAGTCCTTGTAAAATGCGAAGCCTGAAAATTTTCGGTGTCTTCGTTTTCAGGATGTACATTTTTCCTGAGCCAATTTAAGTGATAGCTATCTTGGTCTACAAGCAACAATACAATCGTTTAAATATTTTAAAGTTCAATTACATGCTATCAATAATTGCATGCTCTTCTTACCAGGGATATTTTCATTTTGCTGTAGAACTACATTTTGAGGTTTCTGTTGACGTGACATTTGCAATAAACCATCATGTCTCAACTTTTCTTTTTTAGTACTCTAAATGCTCAAACAAGGTTTCGCTTGGACCGATTTTTCGTTTTCTTTTCCGAATGGAACGGAATATAATAAGTATGTTTACTTTCTCCATCAAATAACTCAACAATATATTTAGCTTATTATTTAATTTGATAGGGGGGGGTGCTAACATATTTTAAGTAAAATAAAAATCGAGTAAATAAGCAGTGATAAGTTTAACTATAAATAAAATTACCTAAATCGTTGTAAAATATTTGGATCCTGTCCGATAAAAATATTTTGAAAAGCTTGATCTTTTTTGCTTTATAACTACTTGTGTGGGCAAGTTACGTATATTCTTACGTGGAAGTCCATTATTCTCGTATGACTTAATTACTGCAAATATGCGCCACTTTTCAAAATTTCAAGGATATGCTGCATCAAAAGTATTTCATGAGGGACTTGAATAATAAACCTAAGTATATTTCTCTAACACGGAGAAGGTATACGTACATTATGCTCTTGATCAACAGGCCATCGTCGAATATTCTGTGAACATAAATATCATTTCAATATTTAATACTCATGTTTTCAGCCGTTTTAATAATTTTAATTTGAACTATAGAAAAATTGGATGGATAGTGCATATAGGAGACATTAATCGCGTACCGTACACTGTGCACCATTGTCTATATTACGTTACATCTACAGCTTGCAACTACTCGAATCAGAATTATTTAATCGTCATTACTAACGCAATTTCTAGTGACACGAAGCAACATAATAATTTGCACGGAGTAAAGTGGTGTGTACACTTGCGTAATATCATTATCTTGACCTCCGATATGCCAAGTCTATTGCAAGAATTGTTAGTTGATAGTAACCGTAAATGTAAGAATGTTTGCTAAAAAAGGTACGCACGTTCTTTTAAATCACAACTGCGAGAAGCTTAAAGCCGTGATATAACAACAATACATCAATGGAATCAGGAAGAATCCAAGTCGATGGCATCGAAAGCTGTGACAGTAATACGGTGCATGGTAAACCATTTAGTTCCTCCATACACTATTTTCCAATGCACCGTGATAATTATTTTACCTTACAAAAAACCTCTTTTAAGATACAACATTCATTCTTGTCAAGCATATTATTACCTTTTTATCCATGCTATGTAAGGAAGAAAAATCTAGAAACTCTACTATACTATATGTACTTTTTTTTATATTATAGTGTCATACATCCAGTATCACAAGGATCCACTACTCAGGGCACTCGACACTTGGGAAAAGGATAAGGAATGGTAGGCCACTCCATTGTAAAGAGGGGGAGGTGGATAAGTGGGCAATTGTGCCGCGAGAAGGTCACCCACCCCTTCACGAAGAGCATTGCGGGGAATAAGGGCATATGTAAAAATTCACAGAGGTGCTTGCTCGAAAAAATCGCACTGGCCGAGAATCGAACCGCGGTCTCCCGCGCGTTGACCCACGACCTAGCCGACCGAGTCACCGCGCGCTCTAACTACCATATATATACTTACATAGAGCTCTTAGGAAAAAAAGTTATTGTAGCCTGCAGTAAAATTTGTAGATGAGACCCGATAGAAGCTATCTCTACTATAAATATTACCGTAAATGTTAGTAAAATTTACTTGGAACATATATAAGTAATAAGATTCCTGACATAGCATCCCAACATCATACTGTTGCTTTTGCGGTGAAAATTAGTATGACTCCTCTCCGTGTATACTTTCAACACAAAGATTGCACATATATTTAAAGTCGATCACCTATAAATCCCAAAAAAATATTAGTGTTTACAATAGACGCTGTGGGAGCTGCTCGGATTAGCTCAACTTTTTTCGGATCAAGTACTAATCAATAATTAAAAGTACTTTAAATAACCCAGAGCACCTCAGGGAGCTAGTCCGAATAAAGTTAGTCACAACTCTTACTTCTAAAGTCACAACATAGGTAGCAAGTACAAGTAAACTTCTGAAACTAAAGGAGTTTTTTCTGATGTCACGAGGTGGGATGGTGATTTATTTTTCCAATGACATCAAAAAAATGTCATAAATTATTTTACCAAAGCTGTTGACCTTATATATATTTTCCTATAATACATATTTGTATGGTTTCGGGCAAGTTCTAGTATTAGTTACAATACTGTAATTACATATGGCATTAAATATGGTTACATATGGCGGTACATAAAGGGTTTTTGATTAGTACTTAAAATATAGAACGTCATTTTGTATGCAATTTCTTATGTAATACCATATTTTATTACATATGGCATTCCATATGGTATTGCATAGGGCAATACATAAAGGGTTTTGGATTTGTACTGCCATATGTAATTCCATGTGGAAAAACATATGAAATTACAAGTTCAAATTAAAAAATTTTTTGTCACACATCTGGCTGCTGATTGGTCGATAATCAGTTTGTTTCAATATAATCTGTTTTGTCTAAGATAGTCATCTTTACTACAAGAATAACAATCATGCGTAATATTAAAGTAAGACTGAGTATAATATAAGGGGCGTATGCACGGAAAGTGATAGTTATGCAAAAAATTGTTTGATTAAATTTTATATTAAAAAGATATCGGTCTCGATCGGAGGTTGTGAAATAAGCTGCAAAAATCATTCCTCAAAAAAGAACATGATATATAAAGTCTTAGCTCATCACTTGTTTTTGTTTTCAGCACAGCTAAAATGCTACAATAATTCATTGGTAAATAGAGGTACTTACTTTCAGTTAAAAGACCAAAAAGGTCTTCTGATGCATTTTATTAATAATGTTTATGTTAAAATTTTTAATACTAATCAAAAAAATTTCGTTTTTTGACAAATACTAATCATGCTATTCAAATTCTTTTAATAATTCTTTAGTTATTTAAAAAGAATTATTTTCTTAATACTAATACGTTTTTCAAAAATAAGATTTGTCCAATGTTTAATGTTTTACGGTTTATGTATTTAATAGAATATTTTATAAATTAAAACTACATTTACTATGAATCTTTAAAAAAAATTAAAAAGAATACCTGTAGAACAGAATGAATTATTTTAGTGTAACAAATTTCAAGTCTGTACTAAATTTCTCAAATTTTATTTACAAGTTTTAACAATACATCGAGTAGGAAAATTTTGTTCATAATAACAAAATATTATAATTCACACAGTCAAAATATTCTAAACAGTAAGGAGTCGCTTTAGCTGCAAGAAAATCATACAATCACTAGATACTATAAAAGCTTTTGAAGGAGGTTCGGGAGTAATAATAAGATGCAGTGATCACAATGATATTGATTTTTCTTCATAGTGTGGTATTGGCCTAGTGCAGAACCAGTGGCTACACCTAAAATGCGATACCTAGCTGTTGGATCAAATCGGCGAACTTGGACCCCCAATTTACGTGTACAGTATCGAAGTAATTTACTTCAACAATAAAATGAGAAGCATTTACTGAATAACTCTTTTATATAGTAATACATAAAGGAATTCTGAATCAAATAAACGTAAAGAAGTTAATTTACAACTATTATTGGAAAAATTCGGCATGTTTGAGTTATGTTCTGGATACTGTCGGTAATATATATAGCTATTCTCGGCCGTGTTGGTTATGCTTCCACTGGTACCCGCTACTCACGCTGCAGTAGTTTCGCGTATCCCTTCCCTTCAGCTGCACGAGGCCAATACGTAGAACTTGTATGAATTTTTTCAATATTTGTTATAGGTCGTTTTGAAAGGAATGATACAAATGAAGATAACTGTGATAACATAGGCTCTTATTGAACGTAACCTCGACTTGTCATTTACGTGGACAAATATCTTTGGAAAATGCAAAGATATTACAAAAAACTATTTCCACAAATAAAGTATTGATTCAAGATTCAGTAAGTAAAAGTTTAAGCTATGTTATACTGCATTTTAAACAATGCCAACGGTAAATGCAAGCAAAATATTGAGGTCGTAGGGTGCAAGAGGGGGTACGCGGTAAAGGGGGCCAAGGTGCGCGGGCCGGGGGGACTTCCCGTTTCTCACCTCGCTGAATGATACTCCCGAACCTCCTTAAATAGAATGGTGGCAATTGTATAAAATGTGTATACAGTGCGCAAAGATGTCATGAGCATAAAAGCAATAAATCGACGGAATTATTATACCAATATAAGTATACAGATCATTTTATATAAGAACAATGGAGACGTGATGAAATGTATTCAAAACTCAGATTATTATTATGATTGTTATTGCTTTTATAATTGTTCTGCGAGTACCCAAAAGAAGTGGTAATTTTTTTAAAAAAGAGCGATTGAGTTGACCCAAGAAAATGGTACTTTATTTGTTCTATATAAATGTACTCGCTAATATATGTAAAGTTAAATTAGATCATATGGTATATGAAATCACAATACATTACGGCTGTGTACGTGTCTGAAGTCCTAGCCCAAGCAATAGTTTTTTTTCAATGTTCTATTATTTTTTCAATTAAAAGTTCAAAAAAAAAAAAATATTTTCTGAATAGCATTATAAAAAAAAAAAAAATATTTAATATTTATTAATGGAGAAAAATTAAAATACATTTTAATCATCATTTTTTAATCAAAGAATAAAGCTATTTTATGCTTCTTTGATACATAAGAGAAAAATTGCTAATCTTATAAAAAATTTTATATATTTATATGATAATTATTAATATGATTCATTGAATGAATCTAAGAAATTAGGAAAATGGCCTACAGAGCGCGCAGGTGGGCAAATATACATATCGGATAAACATCATAAAAAAATAGGACAGGTTACGTAATATAATTACACAGGTAGCAGAGGAACTAAAAATGATATGATCTATAAATGTAAACTATTGCAAATTAATATACAGGATTCCACAATAATTGAGTAGAAAATATGAATTCTAGGTAAAATCAAATAATACTCAAAAAATAAAAGAGAGAATTAAAATAGAATCAACAGCTAACGTGAAAAGAATAAGTAGGAATAATAAAAGATAAAAAATTAGACAAACCTGAGTAAACTAAGCGAAGTAGTAAGAAGAAAAATTTTAATCAATTGTGGAAAGCTATTAGAAAATTAAAACAGAAAAAAGAGGGATGATCATAAGGAAAGAGGCTTAAAAGAATAATTTTAAAAATTTGTCAGGAGACAACAATGATACATATTATACAGAAAACAAAAAAAGTAGTATAGGAATCAACAGCAAAGTCAAGAAGGATTTTTACAAAAATATATTTACCATTGAATAAAAGAATGTCTTGGAAAAAATAGAAACAGAAAAGACACAGGAGAAGACAGGATTATGGAAAACTGTTGCAAGAATCTGCAAATAATTTGGATGATTTATTTGACAAACATACTTCATAGCTTATAACACACATACTATCAAAGCGTGGGCAATAGCAAGAATCTGTAAAATTCACAAGGCAGGGAAGAAGTAGAAGAACATTAAAACTACAGATTGGCTTTTTAAATGTGGTATGCAAGATTGAAGCAATCATAATCGCTGTAAAAGTAGAAAAATAGGTAGAGCAGTAAAAAATAATAAACAAAATTTTAGCTTCCATCAGAGCAAAAGGAAAAACAAGACATTATATTTTTGCACTAAATAATTTGATTGAAAGTAAACTAGAGGAAGTCGTCCATGGATTATACGCTGTGTTTGTAGACTTCGAAACAGAATTTGATAACATCAATAGAGAAATATTCTGGGTCAAATTAGAATTAAAAGTGATAGGTATAAAAGTGACTAAAGTGTTGAAAAAAATCTAAAACCATACATAATAACAGTTAATTACGACCAAGGGACTAACAAACTTATTTAAAACTATAAAATAAATAAGACTTGGGTGCCCATGGAGCCTGGTACTTTTAAGTTTATTCGTACAAAATATAGACAATAAGTGGATTTAAGATAATACAGGAAGTGTGACAGTGAGCCAACTAAAAATTTACTATCTTAAATTATCTAAAGATGTTGTCTTAGGTGCCAAGCCTTTTAAAGACACAAAATATGTGCAGAAATGTTTAGATACATACGGTACAAAATATATACTGGAAGTTAACATAAAAAAAAAGAAAATGTTCAGTTTTAGAAATGAAGAAGGTATAGAGACACATCTGTTTGCATTTGAATGAGATGCATTAAAAGTTTAAACCTAGGATATGGGGGTCCCAGAAGTGTGGTTCTCAACAAAAAATTTTTATGGCACAGAGAAAAAACGAAAGGTTCGGTGCAAAGGGCAGTCAAAGCAGTGTTAGGCTTAAGCAAAAGAGATATAGTAGAACGTTTGAATCAAATGTTATTTGTATGCATAAAATAATAAAATGATACCGCACATACGTAGCGGAGACTTGCAAAAAGAAAATAAAAGGAAGAAAAATGATTTCAGATTTACAAATATCATGTTGAGTTTAAATGCGAACACATCAGGATATATATGAGAAATAGACGCGGGTAGGGTTAGCCTATAAATAGGCATAAGAAAAAAGGAAGAAATTTGCTTTATGCAAATAATAAAAATGGACTAGAGCAAGTGGTCTTATTTATGCTTAATAGAAGAATTAACGTACTTAATCAATAAAAATCATGCAAAATAGGCAAAGGAGTGAGAGTAGTATATTAAAAGGTAGAGGTTGGGAAAACGATAGGACTTATAAAAAGAGCAATAAAGGAAAATAAACTTGAGACAATCCAAGATAATTTTACAAAAGAAAGAAAGACTTTTGTCAATCAGGAAATACAGAAAAACTATATCGTAATTGATAAGTCTATCATCCGTCAAATATGAAAAGTCAAAAACAGAGAGAAAAACATTTACATGAGTTTAAAAGTTTTCAAATATTAGACTGTCAGCTCTGCAATGGAAGAAAAAGAAAAATTATAAAGCACATATTGCTATGTAAAGGAGAAAAAAGACCAATTAAATAAGAATAATAATTTCAGTCTAAAATATAGGAATAAATATATTAAAGAGACATGCAGTGGGAAGATGATTTATGTGAATGTATAAGATATTTATGTAGGTAGATAAGGCACTACAGAATGAAGATTGAAAGTTCAATGACATGTTATGCGTTAAAAATTATCATATTATGCCGATGAAAAAAAAAGTTCTTACATGTTGAAGTATGAATGGTGTAAAGCTTAGTCCAGAAGGCACCAGGGCCACCCGGTCCTGATTTATGGATGTATTGGTGTATCTGTGAGGTGGTGAATAGTGTGTATGTGTATGAGCGTGTATATAGTTATACTAGAAGTACTAGAACTGTAGATAGTAGTGAGTATACCAGTAGACTGTAATTACTTACTTAGTTTGAAACTATGAAGTATGCGTGTGCCACACGAGCCAATCATCGAATCCATCAGTACAAATACAAATTCATTTAAAATGTCAAAAGAAGATTTCTACGGCAAGTTAAGCGTCAAAAATTTAAAATCATTAGTAAAAGAATAGAATACTCATACGGGTGGGAGGAAAAAAGAATTAGTCGAAAGGTTAGAATTAGTAAAAATTTTAAAGATTTACTGTAAAAATTAAAATAACTGCAATGGGCTACGTATTATTTTGTAGACTATTATACTATAATAAAAACAATAATTTTGGATGTACACATGTTAAACAAAAAAAAGAATCAATAAGTACCTCACCATCAGTTAAATACGAAGATATAAATGGTTCAAGCTGAGTACCTTCTTTTACCACAAAACATTTGTATTCTTTTTTACAAAGGTTTACATGTATAATAAAATTCACATAGTACTTAGTACAATTTTTTCTGATGTTTTGAAATATTTCCGTTATGAAAAAAATTTAGGCAAAGCTAACAACTTGTATACATCAGGTTACATGACGAACATTAGATACTGTTATTTGGGTAATAAAAATTTTTTAATTTAAAATACAATCATGTATTATTATTCTCTTATTATAGTTTGAAATTAATACAGGTATTACATGCTTTGTGAAAAGAAATTGTAGAGCTGAAATGAAGAAACATGTACAGTTTGAGGTGAATCTGAGTACCAGTCTGGATGGAGATGTAAATGAAAGCAACTGTGAGTATACTATAGGTCAGTCAAAACAAGCTTACTGCAAGCATGTTGCTGTTGTACTTTCGGCTGTAAATGATGGATATAGTAACTCATCTGTGATATTGGAAGCAACAAGCACTTATCGAGTATAAAAAAGATAAAGTTGTAGAATATGATCTCAATAATCCAGATTTCTGTGAATTGTATAAATCCTATTTTAGGAATGTTATAGTCTCTAGAGGATATAATACAAACATGTCCATCAAAATTATTATTCAGGCTTCCAATATATATGGAGTTGAATGGGATCATCCCTACTCTACTATTAATGCAAAAAAGTCCATATTACAATCTCTTTTTCTGTTGGATGTAGCAAAAGAAAAAGTGATGGAAGTTGAGGAGTTAACACGTGGCCAACCAAAAAAGCAAAAGTTGCATGAACTAAGAAGCTGTCACATAACAGCAAGCACATTCCACGCTTTTTGTACAGTTTCTATAGAGAGCGGACCTTCCTTGGCTCAGTCAATTTTGAATCCACGACAATTTACATCGAAATCCGTATTGCATGGACAGATTTATGAAGATGTAGTTATCAAATTATTTAATCAGTATCAGGGAAATATTATCGATATACAGGAATGTGGACTTTTTGTTTTGGAATCTTATCCTTTTTTTGGCAGGAAGCTCGGATAGATTACTTTACTCTCTCACTGTCATTGAAGTCAAATGTCCGTACTCAAGCAGACAAGCTCATGTCAATGAAATTACAGTGCATTACTGAAAGAAAAACCAATATAATTTAAAATCAAAGAAAAAGCATCCGAACTATTATCAAGTCCAAGGGCAAATGCTCGTTACTGGTCGACCTTTTTGTAATTTCCTTATTTATACTTTTAAAGATTTAGCAAGAATACCCATAGCTAAAGATGATCAGTTCATAGCTGAAATGATATCAAAATTAACTTTTTTTTATGAAACTTATTTATTACCTGCTGTATTGGACGAGTATTTGTACAAAAAGTATTTAATTATTATGTATAAAATATCAATTCATCATCAGAATTATCTATCGACTAATACATAAACTAAATTTGTTCACTTTTTCCTCATAATGTTCTCTTTAAAATTACACAGCATAATGCAAACTCTAATTATATCTCCTCCCAACAATACATAGTTATTATTTAATGTACTTGACAAAATGATAAAGGTTTTTAATGATCCTATCATCCTTTCAATATGAACTATATTCTTCAACAAGCGCCTGCCTTTCATCACAGTTACATGAGTAAGTATCCTGTACCTTTGATGAAAGTGGAAGTTAAGACTGCTACATCATAAGGTGCAAAATATCTTGTACTGTGAATCCTCTGTCCGCAAGAACTAAGTCTTGAGATTCACACTTCTCCATGAGATCACACCTTTCGATTATCTACCTATCATTTGTCGAACCACCGAACACTGGAGCATAGATCGATAAGAGGCCTCCTGGAGTACATCCAACAATTTTTTTTATGGTACATCTATTTTTGTATGTACTAAATGTTTCTTGTTGTAGCCGAGGATTTTGCGGCCTTTTTACAGAAATTTCAACTCCATCAATGATAACCCTAGATTTGGGAAAGTGAGTTTGAAAAGTAAGAGGCATGTAAAAATCAACCAGGTGTCTACTTGGCCATACGTCAATCAGAGACCAATGTTTCGACATGAATTTTATCCAAGCTTTGAATATGTTTCCAACGCTTATTCTATCTGTTCCAAAATGCTCTGCTAGTTCTAAATCACAGCTGTTTCTTCTCAGTTTCCAGTATATTAAAAACAATTGATTTGGAACTGTTACATTGCCAATCATAAGATTATTCTCATACAACAAAAAGTAGACTGCTGGTCCTAAAGAATACAATACAGTCAAGAATGTATCATAATTCTCTAAATCTGTAAAGTGCAAGAAGGATGCAGGGTTACTTTGAAACTAGTCTATATCGTAACAAGTTTTTACTTCGGTTTGTGTCGACACTGAGGTAAACATACGGTTACTATTTTCATGCACTCTTTGGCTGTTAATTAATTCTTAATTATTATTAATATCAGCATAATAGATAGTTTCTTCACGACAGTCCATATTTATTTCTGTAATAAATTTTCCCCCAGGGGAGTATCACATATTCATCTTTTCCACTTCTATATTAGTATTTGCATCCTTAGATTTTTCATCATCACCGTGGAAAGCATCATTAATATTAGTGTTGATGGACAATGGCATATTATTTTCCAATGATAAGATTTGCTTACTATGAGCGTTCATAAGATTTTTTTCAACATTTTCCCTATGGAAGATTGATGGCACTGAATTTGGACGTAGATGAGTGAACTGGAGGGTATAACCTGTAAATTATTTGACAAGCATTATAATGTATGAACAACTGATTACTATGAAATCAATTAATACCTTCAAAAATAATTACAAAATACTATACGTACCACTTCGTCTGCTATTTGATGACAGACACGTTGGCTCAAAGCGATCAGCACATAAGCCACTTTTTTTGTATTTGGCTTAAATGTTAGGTTTTTGATGGCTGCAAGCCATTTTTCTTCGAGTATTTTATATTTTGTAGATTTAAAATTCATTATATTTTTACAGTTATACACACTACACCGCATTATGCAAGAAAATACTTTAGTCTTGCAAAATCAAGGGTACTTACCAATGTAATGTTATTTCGTTTGCTTACTATGGATATACTATACTGCTGGTACGCTGTATACTGCTGTACTGCACTAGATAACTATATGAACAACGAAGAACGAGGCAAGAGCGGCGAGACCACGTGTAGTTCCTCCACTTGTGTTGGGCTTGCGAACGTTTATAGTGCTCTGGGGCCAGGACCTCGGTCCTGAAAGTGTTTGTTTCCCTGTGTTTCCTGGCGACGCAAGCTGGTGCTCAGCACTGGCGCACGTTATGGCCTCCGTTCAAGATGGCCCTAATCCTAACCTAACTCAAAGTACCTCATTACAGTCCCAAGTCAAGAAAAGTTATTCGAGTGCAGTGTCCTTTCCGTCTAAGGAACTAGCTGTGATACTGGATGCTGTAGAAAGTGTGTCAATCGATGAGTATATTGATGGTCTGGAAAGTATTATCGGTAATGGATAGTGTGCATCTTTTTAAATGGTGATGCCGCAGTTCTTTCCAATGTCAACAAAAGTGTGCTTAAAGCTGGGTTTCTTCTCAAAGTTAGGCCACTGCTTAAGAAAAAAAAAAAACAGTGCGTCACATGTGACACACCGCAGAAGTGAGAACTTCGAAGATAGTTGCAATATGTATGCATTAAAAGAGAGAGCGAGAGTG
>JAPYYV010010626.1:0-11221 GCA_030522625.1 Copidosoma aretas | reverse complement strand
GTATATAGCCTTTGTTTGTGTTTGCGATGATAGCAGTGTAGATCGGCGATGTATTAATCACAAAGGGATGCTTTTGTTTGTTCTTTCGAAGTGCTTGAGACACCTCCCAACACGTATGTTTTTGTATTTATCAATGCTTACGATGTTTACAATAATTATGTATATAAATTTATGTATTCCGTTTCTATGTAAATGTATAGTATAAATTGTCCTGAAGAGGCTGCTATGAGCAGTGAAATATCGACATTGGCTAATAAAAGAAACACACTTCAATTTGGCTTTTTGATTTGATGCATTTTATAATTATATAAAAGGAGTGAGAATAAAGATGACCAAGGCTGTGGTTAAGAAGAATAAATTCATTCCCTTTTTCTAATGCCTATTTTTGAGGCTAACCTTTCCCGCCTTCGTTTTCCATAAGAATCCTGGCGCATGTGTATTTGAACCAAACATGATATTTGTTAGTCTTATACAATTTATTCCCTTTATTTTTCCCTTTTCATTCCCAAATCCATGCCTACCTCGTCCGCCTCCAGCATCTGTATATATCCTATGGTCTTCACATCTAAACCTAACTTCATATTTCAAATCTGCCTTCTAATATTACTTAATATTTTATCATGTTCCATATGCAAGTCTCAGCTACGTATGTGCAATATAATTTATTCATTTAGTCCATAAAAAAAATTATTTTATTTGAACTTTCTACGTAAGCTCTTCTGTTCCAGCCTAAAATGGCTCTGACTGCTTATTGCACCCTACCTGTGGTTTTTTCTGTGTGCCACGATAATTTTTTTGTTGATAACCACACTCCCTGATCCATCGGTTCATGTCCTTGTTTCAATCTTCCAATGCCCCCAATTCAAACTGAAACAGATCTTTTTTTATCCTTTTTTATTTCTGAAAATGATGATTTTTTTTTGTGCTCACTTCCAGTATACTTTTTGTACTATATTTATCCAAGTCTTTTTGTATAGGTTGTTTATCTTTAAATAGCTAGGTGCCTAAAACAACATCATCAGATAATTTGAGACAGTAAATTTTTAGTTTGCTGACTGTTAAACCTTCTGTATTATTTTACATCCACTTAACATGTATAGTCTCTATAAAAATACTTTAAATTTCTAAGCTACATGGGCACATTGGTCCTACTCCCTCTTTTTAAAATAAATTTGTTTGCCCCTGACCGTAACCACCTGTCTTTTTGTACATTTTTTGATTATTTTAAACAATTTTTTCGTTTTTATACTTATCTCTTTTATGCATAATTTGACTCGAACCATTTTTATGTACACTTCTTTACCTATTTTTCTACTTTTCCAGCGACTATAATTGTTAATATCTTGAATGCTACGTTTAGAGAGGACACTTTCCAGTAGTTTTAACGTCTTTCTACTCCTTTACTGCCTTGTAAATATAATAGGTCCTTGCTATTTCCTACTTTTTGCTAGTGTGTGTGTGTGTTAGTCTATAAGCTATAAAGTATGTTTTTTAATTCAATCATCTAAATTGTTTGCATATTTTTAAAACAGTTTTTCATAATTCTGTCTTTTTCTTTGTCTTTAATTTTTTTTTATGTTTACATTGACATTCTTTTATTCAATGATGGATACATCCACGTCAAATCTTTTTTGACATTGCTAATGATTCTCATACTGTTTTACTTGTTTTTCGTATAACATGTATCATTGTTGTTTCTTAACAAATTTTTAAAATTTTTTTGTATGCCTCTTTACATACATCCATCCCACATTTTTTCCTGTTTTAATTTTTTAATAGCTTGCCAAAACGTACTTCAATTCTGCTTTCTGCTACTATTCTTAGTTTTATCAGGTTCATTTAATTTTTGTATCTGTTACTATTCTATTCATGCATTTTGCTTTGGTAATTTATTTTATTTCTACTCTTTCTTTTTTTTTAGTAACTTATTAATTCATTTACAATCCATATTTTTTGCTTAATTATTATGGAATCCTGTCTATAAATTTGTGATGATTTGGAGTTCAATGGATTGATCATTTTTAGTTCCTTTGCTGCCTGCGTAATTACATTACGTAACCTGTCCTATTTTTTTGTGATATTTATTCCATATGTATGTTTGCCTACCTGCGCGCTCTGCTTGCCAATTCTCTAATTATTTATATGTATAAGAAAAATCATTTTAATAATTGTCATATGAATACATGCAATTTTTTGTAATGATTATAAATTTTTCTCTTATGTATTAAGGAAGCTTACAATTGCTTAACCGTCTAATTTATAAAATGATTATTAAGACATTTTTTATTTTTTTTTTATGTATAACTCTTTTTTCCAACGCTGTTATATAATTATTTCTTTTAAAAAAACTTTCGATTTGAAAAATAATGAAACTATAAAATAGCCGATCGCTTGGGCTAGGCTTTTGGACTGTTACACAGACGTTAGAGGTTGTGATTTTAAATAACATATAATCCACCTAAACTTAGCACATACTGCCGAGTGCAGTTATATAGAACAAACATGATACCTTTTTTTTGGGTAAACTCACTGCCTTTTTATTTAAAATTACCATTACTTTGAATACTCATAGAACAACTATAATAGATATAACAAACATATTAAAAATAGTTAGAGTTTAGATTAAATTGTATCACATCTATATTACAATAATATAAGATTATCCATACACTTACATTAGTACAATAATTTCATTGATTAAATGCATTCATGCTCTTTACACTTTTTGAGCACTATTTACATTTTTAAAACCATTACCACCATTATATTTAAATAGCTTTTATAATATCTAGTGATTTTCTAATTTTTTTCAGTTAAAGGGACTCCTTACTGTTTAGAATACTTGACTGCGTGAATTTCAATGTTTGGTTATTATAAACAAAATTTTTTTACTTGATATATTGTAAAATTTGTAAATAAAATTCAAAAAATTTATTACAGACTTAAAATTTGTTACAATAAAGTGTTGTATTATTTTTTTACAGGTATTCTTTGTTAATTTTCTAATAATTATATTTATTGTAGTTTTAATTTATAAATTAATGTATTTAGGATATTAACAGTATAACTTAATCTTCAGATAAATCTTATTTTACATAGAACATAGTAAGAAAAAATTAGTCAAATGTGTTGAATGTAAAAAAAGTTTTAAAAGATCGTCACATTTAAATAGACATATAATAATCATAAGGAGGGACGTTAAAAAAAAATTTGTAAAAAATGTGGTAAGGCTTTTAAAAGATCAGATGGTTTAATGAGGCTTGGGAGTTTCTCTCAGAGGGGCGAGGAACGGGGAGTCCCTCCTTTCATACACAAGTTTTGGCTACGTATGTGCAATATAATTTTTTTTTTAATCCATGAAAAAAAACTTTGTGTTAATCTTTTTACTTTATCTATTTTGCTTAAGCCTAAAACTGCTTCAAATGTCCTTTACTCCCGACCTGTCGTTTTTTTCCGTGCCACTAAATTTTTTTGTTGAGAACTACACTTCTTGGTCCATATTCTAGTTTTAAACTTTTAATTCTTCTGATCTAAATTGAAACAAATCTGTCTTTATAACATCTTTAGCCCCAAAAATTAACATTTTTTTTGTTTTGCTTATATCCAGTATAATATTTGTACTTCATTTATCCAAGTCTTTCTGTATATATTTTTTGTCTTTTATATCCTAGTCACCTTAAACAACGTTATTAGATAATTTGAGACAGTCAAGTTTAAGTTTGCCTACTGTTACACATACTGTATGATTTTAAATCCAGTTATCGCGGATTTTGTAGAAAAATGAACTAAACAGTACCAGGCTTCATGGGCACCCTTGCCTTTTCTATTTCATTGTTTTGAATAAATTTGTTAGCCCCTGGCTGCAGTTACCAGTTTTTTTGTGCATATTTTCAGATTTTTTCCCACATTTTTATTATTTTCATACCTATTTCTCTTAAATTTATTTTTACCCGGAATATTTATCTATTAATGTTATCGAATTCTGTTTTACAGTTTACAAATACAGCATATAATTTATTGACGATTTTCTCTAATTTGCTTTTAATTAAAAAATTTAGTAAAAAAATATTTTATCTTGTTCTTCCTTTTGTTCTGATAGCAGCCTAACTCTCTTTTATTACTTTTTCCTTCCCGCCCGATGTTTCTACATTATCAGCGATTATAATTTCTTAAATCTCGTATGTTAAATTTGAAAAGCCACTCTTCTGTAGTTTGAAAGTACTTCTACTTCTTTCCTGCCTCTGAAATATGATAGATTCATGCTATTGCCCATGTTCCGATAATATGTGTGTTAGTCTATAAGCTATGAAGTTTGTTTGTCAAATCAATCGTCTAATTTATTTGTAGATTCTTGAAACAGTTTTCCATCATGATGTGCTCTTTTGTGTTTTTTCTGTTTTTTACTTTCCCCAAGACATTTTTCTTTTCAATGATGGATATATTTTTGTAAAGAATTTCCTTATTAAGTTCCATAGCGCAAGGTTATTCTTAGCATAAAGAACTCTGAGAGAAGCTTTGATACTTGCTTGCAAGAGTAGTTTTTTGCGTGTTGGTATTAGGATGCATCATCAAAAAAGCTTGTCTTTTCGTTAATTCTAGAATTTTCTCAAGATGTATAATGATACATATGAAATGTATCTCCCTAAGATTCAAATAATACTCATGGTTTCAATACATAGGATTCATTTCACGGCTTCTGTACTTATTTAAAAAATTTTTGGTGTATGATTATGAATGTTGTTAACCTTTTTATTACTTTTAATTTCTACATAATGAATTTCTAGAAAAAATGGTTTTAAATATAAGAGTTTATATACTTATTAGAAAGTTACAGTGTGTTTGAAATTTATTACGAAAGTAAAAACATGTTCGACGGGGAGCTGGGGAAGAGGTAGAAGGAGTCTGGTAGGGGGAGCAGGGGGGAGTAGGGGTGAGCGGGGAGGAGATAGCTTAAATTCCTTAAGGTTATATTTCACGGTAAAAAAAAATGAATTTCACCTTATTTTGGGCGGGAGCTGGGGGAGCTGAGAGGGAGCAAGGGAGAGCGGGGGGAGCTTGTACTTAGCCCAAAACCATACAACTATGTAATACAGGAATATATATATATATATATATATATGGCATTCTCTGTCAATCGAACTCCCCTCTGTCCAGCTTCAAAATTGAGTTATAGACTTAAAATGAAATGAAACATTTAGCTAAATACTCTAAGTTTCAGAGGCTTTGTTGTCTTTTTTATACCTAACATGATGGCTTCAAGATGGCGGCCGTAATGCAGTAGGTTGACAAAAAATTTTGCATTGAGTTAACAGAAAACGGTTAATAAGTGAATTTTATCTTTTTAAACGCTATACAACAGTTTTTAAGGTCACTAAACACGAATATAATGGTATTTCTTTCAAAATTTGAAACGGCAGAACTAATCTGGCGGACGTAATTAAAAAAGTTGACTATGTTTAATTTAAAAATTATATTTTTCTCTACATTTAATTCAATTACAAAGTCGATCCGTGAATTTTTTAGTTTAAGTGCATAGTTTTTGAAAAAATGATGACGAAGTTTAGAAAATGAGAAAGCTTATTACATACGCCCATATCCCTTTTTTTTTCAACGTAGATGCAATAATTGGTTTTTAAAGTAATTTAATGACGTTTTAGAAGTTGCTTATTTACAATTTGTTGTCGGATGTGTAAATTATAAAATGGCTGATCTAATGTAGCAGATATAAGAGCGAATCTATTAAGGTCCGGTTACAAGGCGCTCGCGGCACATTTTTCCAGTAGAACACGCTCTGTTCAACCCACTCATAGAGGAAGATAACTCACTAAAAACTATATATAAACGCATTAATCGATAAATTTTGATCTGCTTTTTTTAATGGTGCGATGTGTTTTTGAATGAAACCATTTTTTTACAGAGAAAATCATGATTTTAGTTCTAAGTCTTATTGCGAAAAAATGCATTTTTTTAAATTTTGTTTTTTTGCACCTTTCGTAAGAGCAAGTCTTAAACTACAATCATTAAAATTTTTAAGTTGTAGGGGCAAAAAACAGACGAGTGGTAAGTAAACATAAGTGGCAGTGCGTATTTTGAGGTATATGTATAGCACGTAATTTTCCAATTTCATGGTTACGAGCGCGTACCTCTACGGTGCGGGCGTTCCTATGCTTTTTCTACACCTATTGATAATAATTTAACCACGCTATGCCATTCTTGTTTGTTCACCACTCACTTATTATTTGCCCTTTAACTCATAAATTTAAGGGCTTGTAGTTTAGGACTTGCTCTTTCAAATGGTGCAAGAAAAAAAAAATTTTTGAATGAATTTTTCGGCAATAAGGCTTAGAAATTTATTCGTAACTTTTTCTATAAAAAATAAGTTTAATCTGAAAACTGATTGCACCATTAAAAAGAGCAGATCAGAACCTATTGATTTGAGTGCTTGAGTGTTCTTTTTAGTTACTTATCTGCCTTTGTAAGTGAGTTGAGCAGAGCGTATTCCACTAGAAAAATGCGCCACATGCGCCTTGTGGCTGGACCTCCATGGATCTGCTTGGAAATGCAAAATTCTGGGATTTAGGAAAAAAATCATTGATTTTGCATACAATTTTAAAACGAATTTATTATGATATTCTTTAGCTAAAGCACACAAACGTAACAAAAACAACAAATTCTAGGTTTAAGAATTGATGTAATTTACCAGATTCACCTATAATTTCATCTGATTGATCAAAGAAATTTTATATCGTACGGAATACGTTAGTGTCCTAGTAGCCAGATTGTCAAAATTTTTAGTGTAACATCAAAAATTTAATATGATATTTTTTTGTTTATCATTTACTGTAAAATATTCTTTTTAATTTTATTTACCAATTTTGTACAAAATATCATAATATTTATATTATTAATGGCATTTAGTCAAATTTCTTGCCGTTTTATAAATTGGAGAACAATTTAATCTCCAATTATTAGTTTTGTAGTACTATGAAAGCATGATTTCTCTGAGTTTAAGGTCGAGCAGGAGCTGACTGAAATCTGTTATTAAGGTATTTTGTGTACCTATCATGTTTACTTTTACTGTGTACAAAACTTTAGTCCTGGATTCTGTTAAGTATTCTTTGCCTTAATCATATAACGCTTTGATTGATAAAATTTTTTTTTGTTGGATCTTTTAAAAGACTTTATCTAGCCACCTTTCTCTTAAAAGTACGTTCTATATTATTGCAGGCCTTTTTTTGTCTGCGTAGTCGCGGGATAGTGCCTTCCAGCCTTGACACCAAAGTTCTGTCCATGTTTTAATAAACTTACTATTTCAAAACGATTTTTGAAATGCTTTCTAACTCTGTCACTAAAATATTTTATCAAATTAATTTTTTTTTATTTTCATCTTAAAAAATTAGTAAGCATCAACTGAATTGTGTAAACTGCGGCTGTATCGTGCTTTAAACTTTTAGACAAAAAAGTCATGACTCTAGCGTTTTACTTGATTGTTTTTGTTATAATTGTAGACTGTAGTAATTACCGTATACTGATCATTATTGAAATGGAAAACTTAAGAGGAATTTTGTACGTTGTAAGCAAAATTTTCTGAGAAATCGTATAGTAAGATAATTTTTTTTTTTTGTAAATTTGGTTTGCATTTATCCAAGTAATCGAATTGCTGTTTGAAAGTAAATGAATGTGATTTCAGTCTGACAAGCTTGACGCATAGTTTATCAACAAATTCATGTTCAGGTGCAGTTCTTTCAGTTAGTCTTCCAATAATAGGTCTCTAGGATAAAGTGGAGATTATGTTTCAGCCTCTATGTGCTCTTCTAAACTATCTAAGTTATCTACAGTCTTGTTGCTAGATAAGACTTTATTTTTGATGCCGGTAATTGATCTACCGAGTTCTTTGACCTGCGTAGGGAAAAAAAAACGTGACAGTCGCAGGACTGTCGCTAGAAGCTATGATTATTTTCTATGATGAAAATAATAAATTTAAAAAAAAAGAATGATTAATAATGAAATAAGAATATGTCGAAAACTATTTTTTCTGCAGGTAACAAAATTATAATTTTTATTAGCTACTATTATAATAGAATTAGGAGATATAAAAACAGAAACACATTTTTTTATCTTCAATCAGACGATTTATCGGCCAGTACTGTGGTACGTCTGATTTTCTCTCTCTTCCTCACCTTCTACGCAGGCATGTACGTACATAATTGTACTACATATAATGCATATAATAATAAAAAAACTCCTTGCTCGTAGGTCCGCTCTGCCGTTCGGCAGACTCGACTGACTCATTGACTGTGACTGCTCACTGTACTATACCTATACTATGCACGCACAGTACACGTATACTATAAATATGTGTACATGCTCGCAAGTTCTGTCAGTTTTGTGTACGCAAGTGTTACTACATGAGTGTACCCTGTACACCTATTGGGCAGCGGTAGCACAGTGGACTGCTTTACCTCCTTCTCTTTTCCTCACTCGTCTTGCCTTAGCCTTCGATTCACTTTGGGTTGCCCTGCCAGCCGCCGCGAGCCTGTTCTCTTGTCCTCTCTGCCTCTCTTACTCGCGTTACCTATAGCCTATAGAGCGAGAAATTGGCCGGTTGAGTGGCGGATCTTACCTTACTGTCGTTCTTTCCCAGTTAGATGCAGCTGCCAGACCCGGCGTAAAAAGCATAGCTTTACAATTTTAAGGTTAATAAAGAATGGTTATTAAGTTCATATAATTTAAAATTTCTTTTTAATCAACGTTTCTAACAATTCAGATTGTAAGACTAAATAAAAAAAAATTTGTATCATAAGACTCATTAGAATTAGATGCAGTTTGTTTGAAAAGATTTAATTAAGTTTAAAAAATATGAATCAAAGAAAGCCTTTTATTAAAAGATCATTGATGTAAATAGTAACGTCACTAATTTTTTTTGTAGTGTGCATATGTAAACTTAATTTTTAAATTGGTGTTTAGCAATCGTTTGTCACAAACAAAATAAATCTAGTTCTGTCATCATACTCACACTTGTTACGTGAAGCTCATTTGCTTCGTTACTATACATCATATATTGTTATATTCTTCGACACCGATGAAAAATATTGTCATTAGACGTGAATTCAGGCTAATACTTTAAAAACTCAGTAGTCAGTCGTCTTTAGCTGTAATTATGATTTCTTCTTTGCCCAGCTTTTACAAATGGATTGCAACATCGGTCAATGTCTGTAGGCATGTCTTATCACTGAAGAAGAAAGTAAATAATGGTTGGTTTCGTCATAAACTTTGCTGTCACTAAGTTATAAAGAACTTATCGAGGCTTATAATTCGCATACATCTAAAAGCATGTACTTTACTTTTTATTCAATAAAAAATCTTGTATTTATCTTTTATGATGTATAAAAATTATATTTTAAAATTATTGAACGACTAGACACAATAATAAACTTAACATATAAATAATAATCTTGCTTACTCTTTTCGGATACGAGACATACGGTCTAAATACTATATGTCATGTGCAGACCAATACAGAAATGCGTGATTCAATTTGACCTTACTAGCTTGGTGCTAGTTTTAGTATATGTAAGCTACTCAAAAAAAATTGGACTGACAAATAATTCACACTATAATACAATATCGAATACTGATAAAAATTAAGCAGCAAATAAGAATGCAAGCAATAATAAACTTATAATAAGTAAGATAATAATTTGCTTACTAACAATCATGTACCGAAACTGAGACCACCCCAGTAACGTCAGATTAGATCAGGCATTTCTTTATTGGTCTTCACATGACATATAGTATCAAGACCGTATGTCTCGTGACTAAGAAGATAACACAATATTATGATTTGTAAGCTAAATTTATAATTATGTTGAGTCGTTTATTAATAATTTAATTCATATTTTTAGTCTTAATTAATGTTTATAATGACAAGGAAGCAGGGTAAAGGAATTTCGAATTGAGTATAATTTTTATCTGTTGTAAAAAAAATGGAAGATAATTCATTGAATCAAAAGTAAAGCACATTCTTTTTATGATATGAGCTAATCATATGCCTCCATACCCTATTTAAATCTTAGTGATAAAAAGTTGATATTAGCAAACTTACATTAATTCGACTCTTCAATGATAAAATATACCTAAACAAAATATTATTTAATACTTAATAACGAAAAAACATATTATTTTAAAATGTTTCATATTACACTAAAAATTTGGACTAAGTGGCTTCTAGGCCAAAAACGTACATCGTACGATATTAAGTTTCCACACTCATTAAAAATGGCATTATAGGTGGAGCTGGTAAATTTGATAAATCCTAAGAAATAAAAATTATTTTTTGTGTTACGATCGTATGTTTAAGCAGAAAAAAGTTACAAACAAATGAATTTTTAAATTGTTTGCAGAATTATCTATTTTTTTATTACAAAATCATGATTTTTTTTATTTACATCCACCATATTATATCCACCATTTTGAATTCTTCATGTCTGACTACCAATTGTAATTCAACATTTTTAAAACCTCATAAAATTACTTAAAAAACCAAATATTGGCTCGTACTTGAGAAAAATAAAAGAAATATTTGTGTATTCGTTAAGCTTTCTAGTTTTCAAAACGTTAACACTTTTTTATTCATAAACTATGCACTTGAACTAAAAAAATTTTCGGAACAACTCTATCCAGGAATAAAAGATGAAGTATATTCAAATTTTTTAAATTTAATACAGCAAACTTTTTAATTATATTCGCTATATTGGATCCACCATTTAAAATTTCGAAAAAAAAAAACAATAAATTTGGGTTCAACAAGCTTGAAAATACTACTACACCGTTTAAAAAATTAAATCAATTTTTAGAACGTTCTCTGTTAACTAAGTACACAATTTTTTTGTCAACCTACTGTATTATGGCCACCATCTTGAGGCCATTATGTTAGAAAAAAAAAGTTTAATGTATCTGTAAGTTGAAGTCCGTAGCTCCATTATTCATTTTGTTCTCAGTCCATAATTCAATTTTTAAGATCGACAGCTTGACAGAGAATGCCCCGTATATATATATATCTTACTATATATATATATAGTTGTAAGGACTCTAATTTCCACAGCCCCCCCTCGCCCCCCTCAGCCCCCCCTCACCGCCCCCCTCAAATCACGGGCCTATCGTGTTGATTTTTACGTGTTTTTGACGATCGTCAATTGTTACCTGGCCCTCCCTCGCCCCC
>JAPYYV010010625.1:0-11221 GCA_030522625.1 Copidosoma aretas | reverse complement strand
AGGTTTTCGACAGGACAATGTGAATCACGTTAATCTTTGTAACGGAATTACGAATCATGCTACTCTTTAGAAGTATCCTTGGATGGTGTTGGAATTCGATAGGTGCTGTAAATCGTGGTAATCTTCGACACAGCGAATAAATCGTGCTGAATTTCGCTGGGGCCATCGATATATTGACTTGAATAATTGTAAAATCTGCATGTTTCGATTTTAAAAAAATTCATCCCATCATTCAACAATATAAATTGAAAATATAAATTTTGTGCATCAGACAGTACATCATAATTTCATAATTTCTGCATGAATTGCATGAATAATTTCAATTGTTACACAAAAAGAATACTGAAAAAAAACACTGACCAATAAATAAGTACTAAGTTTTATTGCACACAATTATCTTGGGAGCAACCTAAAGGAGGAGAAACAATTTGTTTAGCATTACGATGCAAGGTTTTTGTTTGATAAAATCATGTTTTTTCCTGGAAAAAAATTAAGGGGCTTGTTCAACGCATATTATAGAACCGCCATAATCAACGGGGAGAGACTTTTCTCATGCAGTTTCGTTCAGGAAAAAATGTATCCGACCGTTTATGAGAGCTTGATGAGAAAAATTACCTGCACCTCAGTTTTTCAGAACAAATCCATGGGATACAAGATTTTTCACACAAAAAAGCATCGAAGAGCGAGCTGCATCAGTTTGAAGTATCGTATTGTAAAAAGCGGTAAAAAGTTACCAGCCGTCCACAGCCAGCCGGCAGAGTTCCGCGCAATCGGCATCAGAACTGCAGAAAGAAAAAGAAGTAAAGGGAAAAATATACACTCAAAGAGAAATAAGGAAAGAAAGAATGAGCGGCGCGTCTCCGCGAAAAAAAGAAAAAATAACACACCCACAGGGGCAGGCCCGTTCAGCTTGCCTCAGTGTGTCATGTGTACACAAGCGCGCGCGGCGCGCGTCCTCTCCCCGCTCTCTCCACTCCGCCCTTCTCTCGCAGCTCAGTTCTCATGAGTGTTCTCTCTCGCACCTGAAATTCACCGAACATCCCAGCTCGCACGAACGTGCATCGACTGTTGTGCGCGTCTGCATACTTTGTGCATACTGTTGTCGTGTTTGCATCAATAAAATAAAGAAGCTCTGTTGCCGTACAGTGCGACATCACATAAACAAAGGAGAAGAGAGCCATGTCTGCCAAGAGAAAGACCACGACCGGGAAGAACAAGCCGAAGAAGTCGCGCAAAGTCGAGTACGACGAGGAGGACATTTCGAGCGAGCACGAGTCCGAGCTCGAGGACGAGCAGGCCCAGCAGCAGCAGGTCCATAACCAGCACGACAACAACGCGCCGGCGGCGGGGGCGGACGCCGAGGACGCCCACGAGGACGAGCTCGCCGATCTCACCAGCATCCCCGAGCTGCCCGCGCCCGAGGTAATTGTGACTTTTTCTCGTTTTGCCGCGATTCATAAATGATGCCCGTCGTGTACAAATCTCTCCAGTCTCCCTTCATTGTTATTATTATTATTTTTTTCCATGCGCGTATATTACATGTGTGACGCGCGCGGTGTGCCTCTGTGTGTATATTTGTATATCTCGAGAGATGCGAATATGAAGCGTCCGTCTCTTTTTCTCGCCCCGTAACTTTGTGCGCTTTTATTTTCACGCGGCATCATGTTTGCGGTTTTTATTTCATACATTCATGTATGTGAGAGCTGAGGCCTTTCTATACGGAAGGAATAAGATGATCGAATGATGGTCCGGATGATGAGAGGCCGAAGCCAGATGGTTATCGGGAACTGCTTGTAAGTATACGTTTTTGGAGAGTTTCGAACCATCAATCGTACAGCGCTTGGTGTGTATCGAGTAGCATCGGTGGCGGCGGTTATTTTCTTTTTTTAGTTTTCCTCTATTCTCTGTGTTTTCTCCTCCCCTTGGGAAGAGCGAGACAGATGTATACGTTCGCTGGAAAACCGACACTTTTACAATGGGGAGGGGGGGGGCTTCGAATTTGAAAAGGGTCGTTGAACGACTCTTTTTTTGTACTTGTGACTGCCACGTATGAGTTGAAAGTTTTTTGGGGAAAATTTATCCTATTCCGATAACAACAACATTTATCTACTGGATAGTTATTTTATTTACGATTAAACAAAATTTTTGACGTAACGCTGACTCGTACTGTTTATAAAACAATTCAAGGGAGGATGGGGCAAGCCTGGAACCCTGATCATGTGCGGTCTCACCAACTGGGACATTGCTGGACGGAAAGCACCACCCAAAGGTTCAAAGGTGAACCTAGGGCGGAGTTTGTGGACCCCTCATACGTTCAAGAATCTCAATGGAACTAAAGTGAGAATGGTGGCTTCAGGACCTGCTGCCTCTCATAGCATCATCGTGACAGAGGACAATAGATGCATGGTATTTGGAAGGAACGACAAAGGTGATAGGCCTTGAAGTGAAGTTGTTTTGTGATTCGTTAAAGAGTACTTGTGAATAATGATTAATTTTTGTGTATTTACATTTTTAGGACAACTGGGACTTGGTGATGAAAAACGGCGCGATGATCCCACAGAGGTTGAAGCACTGAAGGGCCACACTGTCATAGCAGCAGCCTGTGGACGCAATCATACCCTGTTTCTCACGAGTCGCGGTATTGTTTTTGCCGCGGGCGACAACAAGTTGGGCCAGTGTGGTGTGGGAAAATCTGATGCCACGATTCTCACCGCCACAAAAGTCAAGTACAACGGTCCTCCGATCATCAAAGTCGGCTGTGGAGCCGAGTTCTCAATGATCCTTGACGTCAAAGGTATGTGGAATACATTTTTTCTTCATCTGTTTCAAATAACAGCTCGCTAAGTTTGTACAAATTTCAGGTGGACTGCACTCTTTCGGAAGTCCAGAGTACGGAGCGTTGGGCCATAACACAGATGGCAAATATTTCATTACAAGTACAAAGCTGGCTTTTCATTTTGAAAAGGCCCCCAAACGTATTGTCATCTACGTTGAGAGGACAAAGGACGGCCACATCACGCCACTGGATAGTGTCGAGATAACAGACTTCAGCTGCGGTTACCACCACACCGTAGCCATCGACAATAGGAGCCGTGCCTTTTCCTGGGGCTTCGGTGGTTTCGGGCGTCTTGGCCACAACGAGCAGCGCGACGAGATGGTACCTCGTCTCATCAAATTTTTGGAACCGCCAAGTCGTGGCGTCAAGGCTGTTTTCTGCGGAAGTACTTTCAGTCTCGTTTTGAACGTCCACGGCAGCATGCTGCTGTTTGGGCAGGCAAAACGCACTGGGGAAGCAAATATGTACCCCAAGCCGATTCAGGATCTGTCAGGCTGGGATATTAGGTGCGTTGCGTGCTCGCAAACTAGCGTTGTTGTGGCGGCCGACGAATCAGTGATCGCTTGGGGCTGCAGTCCTACCTTTGGTGAACTGGTAAGTGTTGAATTTTTAGTGTCTTGTGAAATATTGGAAAACTCGTGATAAAGTTTATCGTATTCCAATAGGGTTTTGGGGAAATGAGAAAATCATCGACGACTCCAATGGAAGTGAAGGCTCTGGAAGGCATGTATATAACAGCTGTAACTTGTGGGCTTTCTCACACTCTACTGGTATGTCGTGATGAATCAGAAGAAGACAAAGCAAAGATCGCAAAACTTCAAGAGTATTCTGTTTAATTCAGAGTGTAGCAACAAGAAATCACGAAGAAATTATCGTATGTACTGAGTTTTTCACTGTCACATCAGGAATTGATTGAATCCGAATCATCATAGTGGTATTTTATTTTTATTTACACATAGAATTGATTCATTTATTATTTTAAAAAATTTTAATTAGGGGCTTGATACAAAATTATACTTACGATTTGGACTGGGTACATATTTTATTAGTTTTATTTTAGTTTATTTCAATAGTGCATCTTTGGATGAACATTAAATTACCAGTGGTGTTTGATAAGATAAACTTAGAATTAATGAGATTGTGAAGAGTCCATGGATTTGTCTTCTGTATACTACTTGTACTTCCATAACTTATGCAAACTTGTGAAAAAAAAAACCATCGGTATAACAAAAATGTCCGGTATTCCGTCAAAAGCTCTGATTGTAGACTTAACGAGTATATATAAAAATATGAAGCATATATTTTGATACATTAACGTTTTATTGAGAAGTTGAGCGTAAATTAATACCAGACAAGAGTACGGCAATATGTGCTGGTTGTTATTCAATCTTATCTTGCATTTTAGTCGTTAAATGGAATGTTTTCGATCAATTTTATTCCTATTCTACTTTAAATAAAATGACAAAATTATTTTATAGTTGTACTATTTAAAAAAATATATCTAGTATATTTTTGACAAGTGAGCATGTAGTTTGTTAAAACTTGTCACCAGTCAAAGTAACTGATGTAAATATATAGTAGTGATTTTTCAATCATTAATTATAAATTTTATAAAGACTTAAACAGTAAATTCTCTGTGATTGTGAAACAAAACGATTACTTATTATAAAACTCTGAAATTCTTATGAAATCCAGCAAAGCTTGAACCTTGTAAGTAGTTACAGTTTTAAAAGCACATTACCTCAATGCAAAATTTAGTTTTACCATACGTTATTCATCATTTCTGGTATATCTTGTATTGCATTGGGTGGTTTAAAAGTACTGAATTTTTCTTTAGAAAAAATAATAAGTCTGAAGGTACCTTTAATGGAAAATGATCAGAGAAAAACTCCATGGTCAAGTATACAGTATTCAGCGCAAATGTTATACATTTTTTCGATGCGCGTTTTCGATTTCGAGAACGATATATTTATATATATATACACATGGCAGCCGTGCTCGAGTTATGTATTACTCGAACAATCTATTTTTAAGGATTTTTTAATGTTTCTCTCTACACTTTTTCTTTGGACTTGTGATCAAATGCAATCACTGCCAAGATACCGTGTCTTTCTATGTGATGTCTCAACATTTGCTCATTCCATTATTATATGCTTTGGGTGCAATCAGTGCGCTCAGGATACTTCTTATTCAAAGACGTAGGTGACAAATGTACGAGATTTAACAGAAATAAAATTTTTTTTTATCAATTTAGCTTTATTGTTTGAATACTAGTTGTCTTTTTATCATTTTATCACCAAAAAACTTATGAAAATTTGAAAATTAACATTCTTATTCTCCAGTTACCTATTTTTGCGCTTTCCTTAATGTTTTAGTTCGCGTTACTCGACTGCATTTGAGAGTTCACGGGGTTATGCAAATCTTGTTTTGATAGAATTTTTTGTATCCTAGTGAATGTGTATTGATTGATATGTATCACTTTAATTATATAATATAAACGCGCCAATTAGATAAATTTTTGGAAAGAATTTGATTCCTCCCTTTTTAATGTGGCATCATTAACATAGTTGATAATTTTATTTTGCTCTGATGAATCAAGATAGTACTTCCATCGAATGAGCTGACAAGCTGTGTAATAAACCGGGTCTTTTGGATTGTTCATCAATGTTCGACTCAATGCCCAGGTTAAAGGAGCCATTAGGTTTCCTCTGGGAAAGAAAATAAAGTAAAGAGAACGTTGTCATGACAATTAAAATTTTTTCACATTACCTTAAGTAATTTTTTTTCTCTAATATCTTTTCGTTTTTTGATTTACTAAGATTTTGCAGGTTGATTGATGACTTTTTTTTCGTTTCAACTTTAATATCACAATTCGAACATTGAGAAACATTTTCTTCTGCCTACAAGTAACGTTTTTGAGTTAACAAAAAATTAAAAAAGTTCCTGTAATACTTACGAAATCCTCTTGTTCATTGAATTGAGAAAATCCTAAATCATCCAACACTTTCAGTGCTTCTTCACTGATGCCATTTGTGGAGACGACTTTGATTGTACTTTGCTCTATTCCCAGCTTTTCCAAGAAATAAATAACTTTATCTGATGGGCAAAATAGTGGGCCTGGCCAATTTGATATTTCAACTGCAGCAATGCCGTTTAATGTTAAATGAAAAAGTCGACAGTGGTTCTGATTTACTAGTCCAGATAAAACAATATCCCAACAATGTTTTTCATCAAGTCCAATATCGAGTATTTTTTCGATCAATCTTTGACGAATGTTGCATGGTATTTCATCAATTTGATATCTTTGAAAAATTAAATACATTTTGAGTACTTGAGGAAATTATTTAAATACATTTTTTTTTATTACTTCGATATATCTGGAGTGATGTTAAAAGCACTAAATGAATGTATCTCACAAGGTTGAAGATCCAAAAGACCACGTTTCATAGCCTTAATGATATTTTCCTTTGTCATACCTGATCATAATTAACTATTATGCTTGAAAAAAGATTAAATATAGTAGTATTTACCGCTTTTCAAAAGTTTAGATAGCACAGCTTCGCTGAAAATTCCACGATATGTAAGAGTATTCAAAGTTTTGCAGTAATTTTCTTCATCTACGCTAGCATGCTTGATATCTTTTAATAATTTATTATTCAACAAAGTTAAAGACTTTTCTTTTCCTACATCCTTCAATATCTCATCTACTATGCCAACAAATAAATTTAAACACTCCATGTTTTCTAATAACTATTAAGTATTTTAACACAATTATGAAAGCGTTGTTTATCGTAAAATTCAACACTATTCAATTGTTTCAAGAAAAATTGTAATACTCACACACTGGGTGCATTCAAAAGTTGGGTATAAACTATGAAGGATAAAGAACCAAAACATGTAAAGGCTACTTTATTTACAAATAAATATTTTACACTTGTTTACAGTCTGACCCTACATGTTTTATCCAAACATTCATTTTCATTATGATTCCCGATTAAAAATTCGAGTTCATAACTACTTCATATATATGTAAATAAAAAAAAAAAAAATTTCAATATGCTCGAGTAACAAATATGACATCATACATACATATAGCGTTACTTTCATCTTTTGTATTGAAAAACAGCATGTACAAAAGCTAAAAAAAATTTCTTTCATAACAAGTCTTACATACTAATGCTAGTAAGGGATTTCTTAGATCGTGAGTTTCCCTATTTATTAAAAAATATGCTAAAGCTATAATATTCTAGTTTGTATAAACATACAATTATTTTATTCATAAAATAATTCTTTTTATTATCATAGTATCTTGATTGTTGTAAAAATGTTTAATTTTCGATTTTCTTAAAAGTTTATTCTTTATAATTATCTATTATTTTACGCTGGGAAAAATACAAAATATACCGTGAGCTGTATGGTTACGCACATTTTTCAGCAAAGTTGAAATATTAGTAAAAAATGTTTAACATACATATATATATATATATATCTCCAATTGGCAACTTGTGCTTTCAAATCAATGAGAAGATATTAAATTAAACTGCAATAACAGCTCGAATATGTATTTTCTGGCTCGTAATCATCAGTTATCAGCATTCCTCTCTTTCCCATTCGATTTCTGGCTTCACTAGTGCCATTGCCACTGTTGTAGGGCTTACAGGAGTACGTGTCCCAGAGACCTGGCGTTTGAATGATCTAAGAAAATATAACATATGAAAAATTTAGTTTCATGAAAAAACAATTTCACAATAATTTACTGTCAAGCACATTACTAATTTTTTTTTTTTTTTTTTTTACAGATGCCTGAATATTAAATATCAAACCTTTTGTACAAGTTCTTCGAAACAGCATTTGACACCATCTGCAGTTTTGGCACTACTCTCGATATAAAGTGTTTGGTGTCTTCTGGCAAACTGCAAGCCTTCCTCGGTAGTCACTTGTCTATCTGGGAGATCAATCTTATTGCCCACAACCATTTTGACAATGTCAGTTTTATTACAGTATGTATGCAATTCGTTCAGCCATGTGTCCAACTTTGTAAATGTAGTCCTATCCGTAACATCATAGACCAAAATAGCACCTTGACCATCGCGATAATAATTGGGTGTTAACGTCCGGAATCGCTCTTGTCCAGCAGTATCCTAAAATAATATTTTTGCACATTTTTGTTAGCATAAATAATTTTATGATTCCAGATAACCCTAAAATTGCAGTAGAAGACGAAAATATTTTCTGATCAATTGGTCATGTAAAAGTAAATGCAGAAACGTATATAAAATTAAATAACTAAAGCAATTGTGTGAAGCATTAACTACAGTATTCTGACAATTATGTATAGCCTTTTAAAAAGACGGTTATTTGAAACGATACATGCAGTTTGATGACTCATGAGTATAAGTAGATTGCACAGATGATATACGATACCCAAATGGCCAATTTGACTGTGTTGCCGTCGATTGTAAGCTTCTTGCATTTATAATCCATTCCTACTGTGTTTTGTATATTGTCATGGAACTCATCCTCTGTAAATCTCAGCAAAATACTGTAATCAAAAATAATACAAGATACACTACACACAGTGGTGTGTACTGGGCCTGCAGAGTACAGCAACTTCAAGGTTTCAAGAAAAAAAAAACAGGACAAGAACTAAGTTGACTTGAAAACCCAAGTATTTCCGTTCGATGGACTTTGCAAAAAAGGAATACAAATAGCGGACCCATACATAAACTCACGTACAAGGTTATTAATACGAATAACTACAAATGTATACCTGGACTTTCCAACATTCGTCTCGCCAATCATGAGGATCTTGAGTATAGTAAGAACGTCGTCCTGGTCCATCCCAGCCATTGCAGATACTTTAATAGCAACAACACAACAAAATAACAATAACAACCTCTCCTCGCGAACAAAACAACTTTGAAGGAAACTCCAAAAACAAGATCCTTAATCTGGATGTTTCAATGTTGATGGTTACACTGGCACAACTCGACAAAAAGGTAAAAATTACAATAGTTAACAGTTTAATTAAATGAATGTTGCGACGAAATCGGTTGAAGTTAAAGTGCTCGCTGGCTGCTGTGCTATACCTCCCTTTTCCCAGCTTAACTTGTCACACGTCACGACGTCACTGCAATTATTAATATAAGTAGTAAAGCTGCATATATATATATATATATATATATATAGCTTCTGCAGCAGACGACGACACTGTTGTGCTATATGAGGTGAGGCCGTGAGGGATGTATAGTACTATATATAGTGTATATGTATAAGTGTCAAGCTCAGCCCAGAGGGCGCCAGAGCCACCTGGTCCTGATTTACCAGATTTACAGATTTAGTGTGTCCGTGTGAGACACTGAGGGACTGAGGCACTGAGGTCACTGAGACGTGACTGAGACGTGACTGTAATGATATGTACTATATGTCGGTAACATCGGACGATCGAACATCGAGTATATAATTGGGTGCAGTTTTCCGCAATCGTCGTCAGTAACCAAGTAGGGTCGGATCCTACATTGCCATCAGGTCGATAAGCAGACTCCCTATATTTTACTGGCGCTTTGTTCCGTTTTCTGTCCAGTAAAAATCCCAGTATCGATGGTGTCGACACAGCATACATACTCGTAGACCTCGTAGTTCTATTCACGGATACACTAATGCAGCCATAAATCTGATATCAGGAGTATCAGGACCAGGTGGCCATGGCGCCCTCTGGGCTGCCCTAGATAGTTTTCCCATTTAAAACATCTTCTGCATGCGTGCATGACTTACAAAATATATGTTCTGCATAATACTGATATGGAGAATATATTTTTTTAACTCCCAGACGGGTACTAATCATGTTTAAAAATCGGTCTCGTGTTACCGGTCTACAACCAAGTAGGGTCGGATTCTATTTTACCGTAAGGTCGATAAGCAGACTCCCTATATTTTACCATATCTTATATCTCTATGTAGAATATCGAATATCTTATATCTCTATGTATTTTACTGATGGTGAGGTGATGTGCACATGTGGGACCGTTGGGACCGCCCTGGACGGATGCACATGGGGGGCGAATCCTATTTTTCCTACCGAGGGCGTATCAGGGTTGCAAAAGTGCCCGAGGTAGGAAAACTACTATTGAGCCCTCACTTTCCGCCCGAATGGTAGAAAAAGTAGTACATTGCGAAAGACAGCTAGTGTAACATTCGTTTAATTTTAATAATGAAACAATTATTTCAGTATAATATCGTAGCTCGTTGCCATTTATCAGCGATATGATGGATAAACTATTTTGACACAACATTAAGCCTGGATTTTCATATTTTAAGTAATTAGAATTTGCAGCGCTATCTAATTTGGATATCAGAACAATATCGTAATACTATAACAGGACATTGCACTAATACATCTGGATTCCTTAAAATTATGTACACGACCTTGCAGCAATGAAAACATGAAACAAAACATTTTATAAACGTTTTAAAACAGTTGAAAGTGTCCGCGGCTTGTTATAAAAAATTGCTTAAAAATCCCTTGCGCATCAGTTTTTTTGCAAATAGTGTGCGAGTGTGCGAGTAATTTAAGTTAGGGCTGGAGGTAGCAAGGTAGGTAGTCTATTACCAATACAGATGTACATAAAAAAGTTATATTTTTCAGCCAAATTTCTTGTAATCATTTCAATATTATTGTTTAATATTGTCAGATATACAAGGTTCATCGTGAATTTTTTTTCAAATTTTTATTCAATTTATTGATCAATATATCGTATGATGTAAAAAGAACACTATTCTACAAATTTTCAATTTTCATCCGATTTTAATAAACAATGGCTAGTTTTCTTCTTTAACTAAACACCTACAACTCATCATCTCAGATATGAAAAAAAGACGTTTTTATTGTTGAATATTCATTTATTTATACGATTTTTTTTTTTTCATGAACAAATGAATCTTTCACCTTAAATACGACTTTTTTGCAAATCCAAGATGGTGAGTTTATAGGTATTTGGTTAAAGAAGATAACTAGCCTTCGTTTATTAAATTCGGATGAAAATTGATAATTTGTTTGGAGAAAGTGTTATTTTTACATTCACACGATATATTGATGAATGAATTAGATAAAAATTTGAAACAAATTTATGATTAATCTTGCATATCTGACAATATCACACAATAATATTGAAATGACCACAAGCAATTTGGCTGAAAAATATAACTTTTTTATGTATATGTAAGTACTTTGAAAATCATATTTTAATGAATAACTTACAATTATGATAAAAAAACGCATTTATAATGTGTTCGTTATACTGGGGTATGTGTACGTGGCCAAGGAACACCGACACTGAGCTGTTCCCTATATTGGTACAAGCAAAAATTTCATGTACGCTTGTTCCA
>JAPYYV010010624.1:0-11575 GCA_030522625.1 Copidosoma aretas | reverse complement strand
GTGTGCGGAAGGAGGGCAAGGGCTAGGCAGCGAGCCAAACTCCCCCCGGCCGGGGGGGGGGCCCGCCTTCCCCGCCCCCCGCCCCCCCCCCCCCCCCCCCCCCCCCCACACACACACTTGGCTCTCTTCGCGGGACGAGGGACGATAATCAAGACATCGTCGTGGAAACTTTAGTGTACGTCTGGGTGTATCGAGGATTCCGTGAAAAATCATTTGTTGAAAACAAGAATTAATGGAATAAATTTGTTGTGGGTACGAGTTCGGAGCTGGTCATCGTTTGTTCGGAACGAGCGAGAAAAATCATGGCCGCCCCAAGAAAATTATGCTAAGACTTGAGCTTTTCAAGAAATCGTGCGCGGAGAGAGCTTTCAGGAATAATTTCTGGATCGAAGATTAAACATTATGTTTAACTTGGCTGAATCAACTGTAGCATTTGTCAATATCGAGTGTTGGATTTTACCCCTTGCCGATCCTGACTAACTCTTGTTTGTACAATCTGACAGGATGTGTCATGCTGTCTTCTTAGCATGATTTTTCTCGTCCGTTGATTAATGTTTCCAAAAACAATTGCTCGCAGTTGAAAAGGAATGCAAAAAACCATAGATTTTTGGATGAACCACACGAGGAACGAATTTTATGGAATCGCTCGTATGCACCGGAGGAAAAAAAACGGACCGCAAAAGCGAGACTACAAAGTCGCTTTCACTCCCTGTATTTCTCAGCGCACGCTTATTTGCTCGAGTTAAGAAGTCTCTCGTTCTGTCGAAAATACCCCAGCCATACTTTACAAAAACAGGGGTGAAGGGCGAGTATTATTTTTAGGATATAAGTGCATATTTCTCAAACTCACGAAAAAATGAAAAGAGAATCTCACAAGGCTATTTGTTACATACCTTGTACGATCAATCAAAAAACGTTGTACAATATGAAAAAATTTTATTTCTCGATTCAAGAGGAGAAACAATAAAAAAGTATAAAGCAGAATAGCAATTTTAGCGCAGTACGACAGAAAGAAAATAATAAATCCTTCACCCGTATATATACACTCGCAATCGTCGCGCAAACGATCTCCCCATTATTCACCAATTAACCATCGGCAAAGAGGCTGCAGCGACAGAGAGAGACAGAGGCAGAAACTCTCGCCTCGGTAAACTACCCTCGCATATCCCATTATCAAATCACCGCTCGCTGCTGCGGAGTAAACAAAGAAGAAAAACCCGAAAAAAATCCCCCACTCTCCGCACCCCCACCCAGCATCCCAAACGCTTCCCCCTCTCCGACGCCTCTCTGACACCGCGACCATCTCTCTCTCACCGACTCTCCCTAATACCGCGGCAATTTCGCTCTAACGAGCCGAGGCGCTCGATTCGACGTTATATCAAAGCTCCCGGGCGTTCAAGGGTGCAGGAACGCGGCGCGTTGGCAAAGGGGAGGGGGGCAGAACACGGTAGGCCGGGCCGCGGCTCGTCCTCTCCCCCGGGGCGTCGGCCAATCGGGGAAGCCCGTCCGCGAGTCCGAGTGGGCGGGGCCGGGGCTTCGAGCGCGATGGTGCTGGCGGTGGGGATGAGATGATCATCGCCGAGTGCAGTGTGCGGCAGTAGCGCCGCCACGCGAGCGCTGTGCCGTGTTATAAATAATGTGGTGCATGGTGGGGGGTGTACATTACACGCGGAGACTCCCTCTGTGATATGATGCTGGTGCTGGATACATATATAACCGGTTAATGTTGAGGTATGGGTGTGAGTACATATGTGTAGTATGTGTACTTACAGAGTCGAGAAAAATGATGATCACTTCATTTCGGGAAAAAGTCGGCAGGGGAGAGACCCCTTTTATTTTCATTCCACTCGGCTCCCTCTCTTCGGCTTCTGTCCTCGAGCGATGCGGCTATATTGACTTTTCGGGATGAAGCACATCATGGTAATTACACTGTTTAGCCGGCCGAGCGGGAGAACTGTAATTTTCCGAAAGTTTGTGCACGAATGTGGCAATAGACACATATTTATGTGCACACCCGTGCGATTGGTGCACTGCATTGGAGGAGTATACTTATTTTGGTACAGAAGGAGATGGAGAGGCTGTACATCTCGGCGACGTAAGTAATTGCGGGAAACTGTGTCTGGCTCGGGTAAAATTATTACCTACTTTGGAAGTTAATCGCCGGCCAGCTGGAGCTCCGCGATCGCTGTGTTGTGTGCCAACTATGCGTCCGTGTACTATATGTGCTCTAGGCGTGAGAAAGTCTAGCTTTTTCAGCGTGGATTCCGTTAAGCTGGCGTTTTGCCGGCTCGAGGAAGTCTTCGTTAATAACCGTGAGCTACTTGCTACCGCCAGCTTTAACTTATATAAGAGTACGATGATAATGCCTTACAACTTATCACACGTGAGGTCGTTGATTAAATCTTGTGTCTGCTGATGGGTGCCTAACATTTATTTTTTAAAACATTCCATGCTTTGCCGCGGAGTCTTGTATACACTCGGCGGAGTTTGTCGGTGTAATAGCTACGAAGAGTCGAGCTTTAACAAATTTGGATGGAATGAAAATAATAAAATATTAAGATGAATTCTCAGGTTTTTTTATAATATTACTAAAATACAATTGTGCACACAGTATGTTTGCCGAGTTGGCAAAGAGTTTGTTTCAATACGTATCTATACAAAAAATACTGATTCTCTGTACATCGCTTTTTACGTATTCTTCTTAGAATTAATGTAATAAATGTACCTATTGAGCAACAGTTGGCGATGTCTATAGAAAATTTCCGTAAAGGGAGTAAAACAAGTTTGTTTACCAGAGAGTGCAGTGTCAGGAAAACTTAACGACTCTCTATTATTCGCAAAATATAAAGGATTATGGAAAAAGAAAAAAATAATGAAAGAAGATTATCACATCGTGTCAGAGTTTGACACCTCAAAAACTTCGTGTGACAAATTACAAGATTTAAAATGGAAATTCGAAGCGTTTAAAGGGACATTTGCAGTTAGTATAATACACAAAAACTTAAGTGACTGGTGTATTTTTGCTATTTAGTTTACAAAATTACCCTCTAAATACTCAGAATAAAAAAAATTTCAAAACCGACCCCTTCAAACCATTAAAAAAACTTTCCTTCACAGTCCCTTAAAATGAAGTTAAAATGTGACTTCAAAGTGAACTCATTGCAGATTATCTAAAAAATTTAATTTACAAAAAGTATAAAATGCGCGTACATACGTTTGAAAATGATATCATAAGGATTACATTAAGTACTTTTCTCGTGTGTATCATTAAACAATAAGTTTCATTAAAAATTTGAATACCAATGCAGTCTGTGAGTTAACTGTACTCATGTGCATGCCTCATTGTCGAGTCTTCACTAATATACTAATTGACTCGCGACTGCTCACGACCCTAACTTCTCGTTAGATAATTAAAGATATTTTCTATTAGCGTCTAGTTTCGGTTAAAAGTAAGTTATAAAAAGACATATTGTATGATTTTTGGTGTTATATGTCAAACTACACTTTCAATCATCACATTTTCGATATTCATCTTGTCAGCCTTATCTATTGTAACAGCAGTCCCAGAAGTGTGCATATCACTCTCTTTCGACTTGCTCTGTTTTTTTTTAATCACTGCTTTCAGTCCAAAACAACGACCAAAAGATTCGCGAAAGTCTGAGTTTCTCCAAGCGTAAATAATCGGATTGATGCCGCTATTGCCAATCGCTACCCAGAACACTGCACAATCTATTTCCCTCCTAACATACACGTCAAACACTTCTAACGATCGAACAACCAAGTAGGGAAACCAGCAGATCGAGAAACAGCCAAGAATGGTGAGTACTGTCTTGAAAAACAAAAAATTACTAATCACACAAAGATTTGTGAACGAAGATTTTGGTTTGGTATACTGAATACGTGTGTATATAATATTTACCATATTGCTTTTTCTGTGGCTTGCATTGCTACTCTGACCAACCTCTTTTGTCCTTGCTCTTAATCTTTTCGTGTATGCTCTTGCTTCTTTCCAGATTTTACAGTATAGTATAAAAATGACAAGCCAGACTATTACTGAATTGAGTATTACAATCCAATCGAAAGCGCTGAAAAACATCAGACATTTTCGGTATTGTATGTTTAAAAAGAAGATATTACAAGTATTTAGTTACCATTTACGAAATTCAATTGTATACCTTACTCTTAACAAATTTTCATAGCAGCTTTGATTTGGATCAAAATTGGTCCAGTACAGAGGCCCCGTGGATATGATCACGGTTAAGCCCCAACCGATGGCTATTACTGTTAGGACTACGCGTTTAGTCATATATTCCCGATGCTTGAACGGATGAAGAATCGCAATATAACGATCAACGGCTATTGCTGCGATACTGTAGAAACTTGCATTGCAGCCGCCATATACAAGAATATCGCTGCTCCCATTAAAAAACATAAATCCGAAAAATATAGTAAATAACATAACTTTTCAAATTTAAAATATTAGCTTTCTTGTAGCAGATGAGAAATAAATTTAATTCAAAATTACATTTTAACTAATATCATGCAGTTTAATATCTTCACAATATTATTCTGAGTTACTCTAAAATGTGACTCAATAACAAAAAATGTGATGATTATAAAATGCACTTCAATAACATAAGAGAGGTGCTTTCTTTCTATGCACAATTTAAATCGAATTCGCAAATACAATTTTAAAATTATCAATCTTTCTCCAATTGTAAGTCGATTATTTATATTATTACTTACGCAAGTAAGCAATCGACTTTAGCTAGTCTTTGTGAGGCGCGCCTGCGTGAGAGCAGTATCAGAGCACAAAATAGTGAAAACCCATTGAGCAGGTCCGCAATACAAAGGTTAAAAACTAGATGATTTGAGATATTGCCAAATAGTCTACTACTTCGATATTGAACTATTATAGCCAAGATGTTGCCCATTGTTATAATAGCAAATAACAGTGCCATGGCGGCAAACCACAAGTCTGCAGAGTTGCTACTGTGTGAAAAATAAAATAGATGACAATCTTGATTAGCAATTATGTTTGAATGTTTCTTTCAATATTATCATATTATAATTGATGCACTTTGTATTTCTTACCAATTATTGTATTTAACTATAAAAATCGTGCCGTTTTGTTATTTAATAATGGTACTAAATTCTTATTTAACAATTCTATCACAATGAAAATTAGTCAATAAAAAAATTTATATCATAAATCCTATGACATTTTAGTTATGATTCATGTGAAACCTTGTTTCTTCCTTCTCTGTTTATGTGAATCAATGAAGGTGTTTTATTGCCATAAGATCACGGTCGATTAAGAGCTTGATTATGAGTAGAAATGAAAGCCCAAAAAAGATTTAAATTTGTTTGGATCAACGTCTCATTGGACTTGATCGATACTGGTTGCTAATGTGTGGCGTAAGTGGTTACATTATGAAAAATTTTCTAATAAGTCGGTAGATTTATAGCAATGTGATGGTGTATTAAAGTAGTTCATCCAAAATAGTGATTTTCTTACGAAAACGTTGAGTCTTCTGATATAAGTCGTAAACATTGCCATACATTAGTGGTAAAAGTTTTATAAAGATTTGGCGTACCGTTTTCAAAATATTCAACGTTGAATTCGTATGTTTTAACAGGGTATATTACGAGCAAGCAATTTGGAAATACCTGCTTTCGTTAATAACTGCACAAATTTTTTTACGATTGTTTGAAAAAAATATTGTATTATAAGAAATATAACGACTATTCATCTAGCCAAAAATTGGAAACATGTCGCGTGTCGTTTAATAGATATCGCAATTTCAAAATAATGTCCAATGCTTTTAGTATATCTGTATAATGATAAAATTATTCCCAACTTTTTGTATTTAGTTAAAATCATTTGTACTTCTCTGTCAGCTTTGTGATTTAAAGGTTTTTTTAGGTTATTTAAGTGTCAACTCACGATAGTTAACAATGATTTTTTGGATAATTATTAAATTACTGTTGTATGTAACAGGTTGAGAACCGCTAGGGGTGCTTAACTACCGTAATGAAGATAATAATGGGTGTTAAAGATGTCGGTTTATGAATTGTAGGTGACTCATAACACCTAGGCAGTTTCGTATAGGTTGTTGACATATGTGTATTTTAAAACTCATGGTCGTTTTCATTGATAAAAAATCTCGTATGCTTGTTTACAACTTATTACTCAGATTTTTTTTACAATTTGATAAGTTGACTTATCGCTTAGCCTAATTTATATTTCTTTAACATATAATGACTGATCTATCTAAGCACACAGTTACATTGCCTTTGTCTAATTTTCTGAACATCTAAACATAATGTTTTGATGTTCTTTTGAAAAGGATTGCGTAGACTTAAGGTTACTAAACTCAATGCTATCTAATGTAGTAATAAATCTTCATTTACTATTGCTGTTATGACTAATGGTCTTTGTTCGATTTTATCTGATTTTACTTTCTCGATCAGCGTAAAATTTACTTATTTTAAAGCTATATATTCTACATTTTTCAGTATGTATGATGTTGTTATATAAAAGTGTTCCGGTTCGACTGAAAATTGTAGTCTTCAAATATTAAATCTTCAACATTGTCAGGAATATTAATGGTTCTTAAATATTTCAAAAGATAATTGCCATCAACGTTCGACCTGGATTAAAAATTATTGTTAGGATTTGACTTTTGCAATGCGGTGAATTTTTTTTTTCAATCTTCCATTCTCTCTGGGAAAATGTATTTTATTGTTTATAAATCCTATTGATAACTACTGATGAAACTAGTTACATGCATATTACTGTAATGTTTATTTAATCGTTGACGTATGGATTAAATTTTTTATTATAATACAATTCAGTTGCGTAGCAATCTGTAATTTATACTTTTAGAAGTTATTAAAAAAAGGAAAGACTAATGTTACGAAATATTTTATCAAAAGACTTATAACTAAACGTTCTATTAGAAAAGCGTTTAACAATATTATTTATGTATCTGGAATAATAGCCTCACATTTTGCAAAAAATTTGATACTAAATTTTTAGTCTCAGTAAGTATTATTTATATTTATTTATATTTTGATAAATATTTTTATTCCCACGTTCGCTGTTGTTGCAATTAGGTGAGGTTGGTGTTAAGTCCATCGTTGCTTCGTATAAATTAACTTTGGACTTTGATTCCTATCTAAAATCGAGCTCTTAACGGACCATGTGCCTATTACACAAAACTTAATTGCTACTAATCAGTTATGCTACAACAATCTAGTAACTTATGAACGATCAGCCTTAAATATACATTGTGGTCTGATGAATTTAATGAACGAAATAATTTAAGACTTTATCACTTGAACCCACCGATATGAAAAAAAAAAAATGATTAGCTCGATGATTAGTCATATGATTAAGTACTTCAACTTTTAACTCTAAATTATTGAAACAAAAATGTAAAAATACTTAACAGCAGAAGTTTAGTTATAAGCATAGAAAACTATTAATAATAAAAGTATTGAAGCTAATAATATATTTGAATAAACCATATGTGAACTGCAGCTACTTACTCAGAGGAGCTGTCAGCCATAGCTGTGAGGAATACTGGTGAAAGTAGGTACGTAACTAAATGTTTAAGCACATTGATGATTAAGTTAACATCTCGCTTGAGCGCTCGGCCGCTACTCGGGGACCTCGGGGTACTTAAACGGACGTGTTTGTTCTGTTATCTTCTTGGCCTCTATTTCTGCTACGCCTGCGCAGTGCGCAATAACAAGTTGCTAACAGCGCCCCTTCCAGGCAACGTCGAATTTAGCTGTAAGCTTCTGTACATCCGACCAGGATGAAATAAATGATCTCGAATTGGGAAACGAGACCTTGGGCTGAAATAACGGCACACTTTGAAGGCCTACTAATTGCCAATACTTCGGAGACATCTCTCAAAAACAACTGTCTGATATCAACAGTCAATCGACTACCGCCGCAAAAGTGACATCCGACAAGGAGTTGTCAGAGTCCTCAAATTAATACAAGAATAAACGCAAGAGACCCAATGAAACGGCCAAAACATAGCAATCTAGGTCTCCGACAAATAACCAAGAGTAGACGCAGCTACTGATAAGTTTATGGACATTGTCAACGAGGAAGAGTATATAGTCACCTCCTTCTCCAATCTTTATCCGAGAGCAGAAACTCTCACGCATTATGATGTCCCCATCCGCAAGGTATTCAACATATCCAACGTGTCAAGATACAGATAGAAACGGTCGATAGTTTCAAAGAGGTCACGATACACCTGGATAAAACTGAGGTTTAGTACACGACGCATCAACTGAATCCATCGTGGCACCAACACAGTCTATAAACCGAAGATAAAGTCCTGGGCGAGTACCAACATAAATGGTTCCGAAGGCCAAGTCCACCTACATCCACTTCATCGTAGACCTGAAAGTGACCGTCTGATACATGTTCAGACACTCATCAAACTATTGTCACGCGGCATAGGTCTGTGCCTTCTGCACGAAAGACCATGCTACTCCGGCTTGTCCCTTATTTCTTACTACTTATAAATACAGTTGCCTTTCCCGTCAACTGCAGCCTATTATTCTTAACTTTCACCACAGTTGAGCACTCCTTTGCATATGCTGCATATATTAGCGCTTGAATGCAAGTAAGTTATAAGTTGACAGTTATTTTTATCCAGAGTCAAAAATTCTGAACACACCATTGAAAAAATAATAAAATAGTCACAAACGTTTCGTTGACTAAGATTTGGTAGCTAAAAAACAAGCTGAAAGTTAAGCTTATCTGCAGTAGTGTATGCCTCAGTGCGGCTGTTACTCACCATCGATGAGGCAAATGGATTAACTATTCATATCATATTTTAAATACGTATTGACAAAAAAATTTTTAGAATATTATTTATTGTAGATATCGTTTTGTTTTATTTTCTAGATTAATGTTACTGGGTTATTGCCCGACCAGCTAACGACTAATGACGTCACATCGGCTGCTCTCGTAGACTTTTTCGTACTGTTTTATCCAAAAAAGTGCACTTGCTGATTATTAAGTATCTTGATAATGAGACCTAAGCGTTGTTCATTTATTAATTATATGACGATTCTCTGAAGGAAAAATCGTTCTGATAAGTCTCCAGCGAGCAAATTGAAAAACTGTTATTGGGGTAAGTCAGTACAGTAGACTATATTCATGTCCTTAATCAGTAATGCACTCATGGTTCTATACGATGCTGAGGTTATTATGTCTTGACTCACGCACAAGCCTCAGTTTCACACATGATGAGTCTCATTTATCATAATGTTACTGCTATGACTGAGTTCTTTTGGTCCAAAACAACGACGATAAGCTTTACGGAAGGCTGGGTTTCCCCAAGCGTAAATAATTGCATTAATACCGCTGTTGCTGTTAGCTATCAAGTACACCACGTGATGTATGATTTCGTAATGATACTTTGTAAATGCTTCGCACAATTGCACAACCAAGTAGGGAAACCAGCAGATCGAGAAACAGCCTAAGATGATCAGAACTACCTTGAAGAACGAAAAAATATCATTCGAAAATTAAAAGAACAATAACAAAAGTTAGGCTTAAGTTCGGCTACGGTATGGGTGTGTGTGTATACCAGATTGTTCTTTCTGTGGTTTACACAGCTGACCTGACCAATCTCTTCTGTCCTTGCTTTTGATCGTTGGATGTATGCTCTTATCGCTTTCCAGATTCGCCAGTAAAGTACTAAAATGCCGAACCAGACTATAACAAAGTTCGGTAGCCAAATTCCTATTTCGTAGTATCTGAAATAGTTGTATGTTGCTAGTATTAAAGGAAGCTTCAGAACTCAAGAAGAGTGATAAATTTTATACCTAGGTATGGGGCTCTCCGTTGTGCAACTCTTGAATGGATCATAATTGTTCCAGTACAAAGGTACTGTGGATATAAGCACACTGGCTCCCCAACCTGCAGCTATCATAATAGAGACTACGCGTTTAGTGATATATTCCTCATGCCTAAACGGATGAACAATTGCAACATAACGATCGGCAGCTATTATCATAACGCTGTAGAAACTTGCAGTGGTACTGAAGTATGTAGAGATATCACTGTTCAAATTAAAAAACAATAATCATTATCGGAGCTTAGCAGATACAACAAGTCCTGCCGTCAAATATGTTTACTTTGTTTATTACTCATGAGGTGAGAATCATGAGATTAAAAGAAAAAAAATACAGCTTGAAATCATACCACACATTTACAATACTCAACTACTAAAAAATGTCCCTACTAATTGTAATTATAAAAAAATTCAAACTTTGAAAAATGAGTAATTCGATACATATCAGTTTTCTTTCATTCAACTTGGAATTGATTTATAAATTGTATTACAACCCAAGATAAGTTATGTTTATTATTACTCACCTAAGCAAGCAAATCGCTTTATTTTTAGGTCTTGCGTCAAGTAACATGATGAAAGCATAAAGGAGTGAAAAACCACTTAACAGATCTGCAATCGCAAGATTGAGCACCAGTTGGTTGGAGATACCGTTGAATTGTCTACGGCTCAATCTTTGAATTATAATAGTCAAGATATTTCCAGTTGTTATTGTCAGCGCCAAAACTCCATAACATGGAAAAAGATATGTGCGAAGGTCACTGTTTAAAAAATTAAATTAATAAAAATGTGATTCAGCAACAGAGCTTATGATTTTTTTTTTTAGTGTTGTTAAAATTATTTAAACGTTTCTTTTATCTCGATTTTAAGGTTGTGGCTGGATTATACTTAAGGTAGTTGTTTCCCAAATATAGGTGTACGTAAGAAAAATTGTATCTTCCAGTCAAATAGCATTTAATCATGTTTATATTAATGTGTGATACTGTAGCATATACAAGGTACATTATACATTTTTTTCAAATTTGACCTTAATTTTTTCACCAACTTATCATGTAAATGAAAAAAACAACACTATTTGTATCTAAAAATTTTGATTCTGAAATTTAGGAAACAAATGCATTTTTAACAATAAATACGACTTTTTTTAGCAAATCCGAGATGGTGAATCTGTAGGTATTTAGTTAGAGAATAAATTTATATTCTAACCATAAAAATCGGTTGAAAAATAAAAATTTTTAGATACAAATAGTACTGTTTTCTTCATTTACATGATAAGTTGGTAAATGAATTAGGAAAAAATTTAAAAAAAATTTATAATGTTCCATGTATATCCGACAGTATCACACATTAATATAAAAATGATTAAATGCTATTTGACTGGAGGATATAATTTTTCTTATGTATACCTATACATAGGGAAACAACTACCTTAAAGCGTCAAAGGCATGACACAGCAAGTACAGCAGCCAATCAGAGAATAGGTGCATCATATATATAGCATGAAACTACGTAATGTCTTATACATCCAGTCTATTATATCGTGTGAGTGATAAAGATTTTTCGTTGTACATGTCATATTTGAAATGTTCCAACTTCTGACCGATGTACAGTAACTCGGGCGTACGTACATTGTATATAGTTAAGGACGTTTATGCCAAAATCACTTTATTTACGATTGTCTTGAA
>JAPYYV010010623.1:0-11623 GCA_030522625.1 Copidosoma aretas | reverse complement strand
AAGAGTCCCTATCAGATTTCAATTAGTAACAATTATTTGATAAATCAGTAAAATCATTTAATTTATTGACTATATTTGTTCGAAATTTTAGCGAATTTTCAAGAGATCGCTTTGGTTATCTATAATTGTACACACATATAAATGTGTATCAAAAAAAAAAACTTTTGTATTTATTATTCAGTCATGAGAATAGAAATATTGAAACAAGGAAGTTGGCGCGCGGAGCACGCAGGTGGCGAAGCCCCACTAGTATATATATATATCTTTCTAAATAATATAGTTTTATGAACAAAAGTGGGTTCCACTTAAAAGTTGTTGCCCCTTACCTCCCGCTCGGCTACCCACAGCGCCCCCTCAAATCACGTAGTTATGAGTTTATTTTTACGTGATTTTTAACCCAAAGTTTTTGTTGTATTTTTACGTGCCTTTTAACCCCCGTTGTTTTCCGTTCGCCCCCCCCCGCCCCCCCCCCGCCCCCCCCCGGCCCCCCTATACCTTCCCCCCAGCCCCCCCCCCCCCCCCCATCACTTTAAAACCTATTTCACAATACATACACACACAACATTATTAAAGTCCATGCATATAAATTAATAATTTGTTTTCGTTTCGATATCTCTCTTCTACAGTTTTAAGATTATAATTATAAGAAAAATTGACACTTACTCGGAGATCCCCAAGATGCTATGAAGTAAATTAGGGCCACTCAGAAAACGTTACCATATTGCTGGTTAAGTCGAAATTGTACACGATATATCACACAATGTAAAAAATATAAGGGGTCTTTCAATGCAGCTATTGTAAGAGCCAATGACAGGCCTGTCATGTTTTTCGCAATATTAAGTCTATTGTTACGTGTGGATTATTTAATATTGATGTTTGCAATGTTATTAGGTTGCCTTATCTATTTTATTAATTATTCAATACGGAAAAAGCAAGGCAAGCTGATGATTGGTTGATGTACACATACTAGCACCTCTTGGTTTATGTATAATCATATATAAGATATGACAATAAGTATAGACAGCTGATCGGAAGAACATAACTATGTTCTTAGTCGTACGAACTTTTTAGTTATAATGAGTGATCTGACTCAACACATGTTGTTGCTGATTGATCGATAATCAGTTGGTTTTAAAATATTCTAGTTTAACTATGATAATCATCTTCATTAACAGAATAACAATCATGCGTAATATTAGAGTAAGATACAGTATACTATAAGAGGCATGTGCACAAAAAGCAATGATTATGTGAAAAATTGTTTGTATGTTCGTATGTTTGTATGTTTTTCATATTAAAAAGTTAACAATCATGATCAGAGGTTGTAAAATGAGCTAAAAAATAATTCCTTAAAAAAAAACACGATATAAACGCATAAACGCTACCATAAGTCATCGGTAAATAAAGATAATTACTGTCAGTAGTAAGACCACACAGGGATTGTTATGCATTTGATTTATAATGTTTATATTAAGATTTTCAATAATAATTCAAAAAGTTGTTTTTTGACAGATACTAATCATGCTTTTTAAACTTTTTTAATAATTACTCAGTTATTAAAATAAAACTGTTGAGCTAATACCTTTTAAAATACTAAGATTTGTCTAAAGCTTAATGTTATACTGTTTATATCGTTAATACATTATTTCATAAATTAAAATTACATCAACTATAAGTATTTAAAACCATTAAAAAAGTATACCTATAAAAATATTAAAAAATTACTTTAATATAACAAATTTTATGTTTGTAATTAATTTTTCAAATTTTGATTTAAAATTTTTTACAATATGTCGAGTTAAATAATTTTAGTCATAATAAGAAGATATTAGAATTTATATTCTAAGCAGTAGAGAGTCTCTTTAGCTAAAAAATCATAAAATCACTAGAGTTTATGAAAGCTTTTTTAATAGAATAGTAACAATTGTATGAAATGAGAAAATAGTGCCAAAAAAATTTAATGAGATTAAATGCATTAAATCGATGGAATAATTGTGCAAATATAAGTATAAAGATGATCTTATATTAATTTAATATAAATGCGATGAAATTTATTCAAATTCGAAGTATTTTTAGTATGTTTGTTACAGCTTTTATAGTTCTTCTATAATTTTTTAAAGTAAATAGTTATTTTTTTAAAAAGAGATAATTACAGAAAAAAATGGTAAAAAAAATCGTAAACATCGCCATTTAAAACTTAAGGATAAACGTTGACCTCCAGTAACCACAAAACCCGTGGACTTAGCGAAGTATCATAAGAGACCTTTTTTAAAGAACGTCGAATTTCCTACGAAAATATCTATGTAATATTATATTTCGTTAATAGGCCAAGGTTTTAAAAAATTCTAAAGAATCGAAAGAACTTTTTCTATGTTATTTTCCATTTAAAACTTTGGCCATCGTAAGAAACGGGTTAATATTAATATCAAGCGCTAAAATTTAGCAAACACTTTTTTTTATCTAGATACAATTTAGGACTATCATAAATTAAATTAAAAAATTCCCCAAATAAGGGCAACCCTAAAATAGATATACATATAAATCAATATTAACTATAAATAACAAAATGATTCATTATCATTTTTCAATTAGTAACAATTATTTGATAAGTCAGTAAAATTATTTAATGTATTGACTGTATTTTTTCCGAAAATCTTGATTTTTAGGGATTAGGAAGGATAGAAACAGATCTGTCTTAATATGAATTGGAATCATTGGAAAGATTTAAAAGAGGACATGGACCGATTAATATGTTTCTTAAAAGGAAATTTTCGTGACACATAGAAAAACCGACGGGAAGGGTGTGATAGGCAGTCAAAGCAGTTTTCGGCTTAAGCAAAAGAGCTAAAGTAGAAAGTTGAAATTAAACGATATTTCTTATAGACTAAATTATAAAATAATATTGCACATACGTAGCGGAGACTTGCCTATGCAACAGAAAAAATAGAAAGCAGATTCAAACTATGTAGTTGAGTTTCAATGCAAAGACACAGGATATATATGAAAACTAGAAAGGAGAAGGGTAGGCATGGATTTGGGAATGAAAAAGGAAAGAAAAAGGAAAAAAATAGATTCAGATTTACAAATATCATGTTGGGTGAAAATGCAAATACACACGGATATACATGAGAAATAGAGATAGGACTAGTTATAGCCTAGAAATAGGCATTAGAAAAAAGGAAGAAATTTACTCTTTGCATATAATAAAAATGATCAAGAGTAGATGGTATCATTTATGCCTAATAGAAGAATTAACGGACTTAATCAATAAGAATCATACAAAACAAACAAAGAAGTTCAAGTTGTACACAAAAAAGTAGTAGATGGGAAAACGTAGGATTCATAAAAAGAGCAGCAAAGGAAAATAAACTTAAGAAAATCAAAGACGATTTCACAAAAGAAAAGAAGACTTTTGTCAATTATAAAATACAGAAAATCCATATGGTAATTCACAAGTCTATTATCCGTGAAATGTAAAAAAAAGAAAAAAAACAGAGAGAGAAAAACAAAGTGAAAAGAAAAACATGTTAGTGCAATGTAAAGAGGAAATAGATCAAAAATGATAACCTTAGTCAGAAATAAAGGATTAGAAGATAATGTAAATATTTGCAGGAGAAATATGATTTATGTGAATGTATAAGATATTTGAGGCGTTTCACGTCAACTCTCCAAGCGCGTCGCGCGAGTGCAAAATGAGTATACTTTTTAGCTCGCTACTATGCTATTAAAATACTTTTTTTACAAATACTTAAAACATGTTTTCGATGTATTATTTTGTCACTTTTTAGATGCATTAATCAGCTTTCAAAAAAAGTGTCAACATAACCTCTAAAATTACAAAAGAAGAAAAAAAAGGGATATATCTTATAAACTCCTTTAAAAATTTTTTTTATAGTAGTTTAGATCGAAGTAACTGGTCTTTTTACGTCGGTATAGCGATTTTAAATGATATGTTTTTTTTTTCTTTACGCAGCAATTGCAAAAAAAAATAAAGTATCACGCGTTCGCCTGAGCTCCATGATTCGTAAAGGCCGCACCGCGGTTCGATACAGCATACCCGTGCCTATAGGCAGCAAACACATATGTAACCTGCTGTGTTCTCGAAGTACAAACAAGCTTCCTTGGACCAAAAGTTAGAAGCACAGTGTTTGTAGGTTGAACAAATATACTTTGTTATTCTTTTATACTGAGCTTTATACCTACATGACGAGCATATGTTATGATACTCTGATATGGTAAAAATATTCGTCGCAAAACAGTAGTACAGGTTATTTTTATTTTACAACTGTGCATTTTATACTGAAGATTATTATCCTCGTAATAAATAACAGCAAACAGAAAGATTGTGAGATATTTCTTTGTGTTCTGCATAAAAAGCAGGATACTTGGGACTTGTTTTTTCTTGTTTTATTCTAACCTTATTTTATTTATTATTATAGATATCTCCTTTTCCATGTACGATATGTATTAATCCTTTTATTAAAAACATACATGTTAATCGTTAAAATTTATCAAAATTTCCAACAGATTTAAAAGCTTGGTTTCCAGCAGTTCCAGAACGGGCAAAAGTCTGTGTCGAATGTAAGATGTAGTTGCATAAAAGAAAATCAGATGTGACACGTGAGGATGAAAGAAATTAAATCCGAGTTTTGTGACACTTATCATTCGGCTGCAGTTGCAATTTTTGAGAACGTAAGAAAGCGTTTTTCACAGGCAAGTGATCGTGAGGAAAAATTGCAATGGCTGAGCCTTGTTCCAGATTGTAGGTCCCGTACAGATATTATTCAAGAATTCGGATGTACAGAATGTGAAGCTAGTAATAATATCAGTAGAATCATGCCAGGTTTTAAAGACTACATTTCCATAAAAAGGAAAAAGGACCAAGAAAACATGTTCAAAAAAGATTTCTCCTAGCTAATTTGACCGAGATTTATTCATTGTTTACAAAAACACACGAACATGTACAATTTGGGTCACTAAATTCACGCAACTAAGGCCACTATACTGTGTTATAGCTCGAGCAAGGGGTATTCACAATGTCTGTTTTTGCCTACATCACGAGAATATGAGACTCATTCTGGAAGCACTTAATCTGGAAAATTTAACTGAAGACACTGAGTTACTTTTTAAGGACTGCAATTATTGTATTAAGACTGTAGTATGCAGAGAATCAAGCGATAAATGCTTTTTGGTGATTGCTTGGACTGCCCAAATATGTCTATACTCTAAGAGCATTTATTAAAATGTTTTGATGAACAAGAAATTTTTGATATTAAATTCGAGTCATCGTTTCGACAGATGACAGCACTATAGCTTGGAGAACTTTAAATACTCATGAATTTGTTGATCTTTTCGGTGAAAAATTACTAATATTTGAAATACATGATTTTTTGGCGAAGCAGCAATCAAAATTTATCAGTGATTTGAAGAAAACTCTGCAAAAAAATGAATTTATAATTTGTTTCGACTTTTCGGAGAACTATGATTTTGTTGTGCAGAATTCCATCCAATCATTTCACTGGAACAATAATTAAGCTTACATTCTTACAGTTGTGGTATATTACGTGGAAAACGATTCGCTGAAGCACAAAAGTATTGCTATAATTTCAGACAATATGAATCCTGATACAGTGGCAGTGTATGAGTACCAAAAAATTGTGATTAAATACCTCAAGACAGAATTTAAAATGGAAAAGATTTATTATTTGTCAGACGGGGCTTCTAAACACTTTAAAAATAAAAGTGATTTTGAAAATTTACTTGCTCATGAAACAGATTTTGAAGTAAAAGCCGAATGGCACTTCTTTCCTACAGCACACGGGAAAATTGCGTGCAATGTAATTGTTGCTAATATAAAACAGGCCGCTAGAAAAGCGAGCTTGCAACTTACTGCTAACATGATACTAACGGATAAAGATCTATATAATTGGGTACCTAATTATTGTAAAGAAACGAATGTATTTTACAGCAGTAAGGAGTCCTACGAAAAAACTGTCTTGGATTTAAAAACAAGAATGGATAAAGCCAATGCTATTCTAGGTACCTTACCATATCATGCTATTATTCCGATGGATGCGTCATTTATTATACTAAAAAAAAACCTCTCTGTGTTCCAACTATGAGGTTTTCCAAAAAATGTATCACGAAGCTCAGACAAACGATGACGAAGAATTTAACTAGTCAGAAAAAGTGCACAAGATCTGAAAAGTCAATAATGAATACAAAGTAAGAAAATGTATATGAAAATTGATTTATACAGCTAGGATAATCTGTATTTTTACTACTGTAATATTGTAATTTTGTAACTGTAAAAATAACAGTTGTTTTTTCAATAGTCACTAATGAATTTAGTTTTATTTATTTAATTCGAATAGCCATTATGACTATCAGTATCACTATAGGCATTGTTTTTACAATTACTTGTTTTCAAAGCATCAAAAACCAAAATTCTCTCAATAAGCATAAAATATATTCATGATACTATACTTGTTTTTTGTCATTCACAAAAATGGATGAGTACATGGGAAGTTTAATAAATAAAAATAAGGAAACTGTATATTTATAATTTATTAAAATACATTTTATGGTATACAATTTAGAGATTCGATATCAAGTAATAAAAAGTGTCCAAGCCGTGCTAAGGGGAACCCACGATACTTTATTTTGTTTTTTTAATTGTTCCGGAAAGAAAAAAAAAATATTCTCTGAAATCGCTATATCGACGTGAAAAGACCAGTTATTCCGATCTAAACTACTTTTAAAAAATTAAAAATGGATATTTTGATGTATTGCGCATTTTTTCCTCTTTTGTGATTTTAGAGGTTATGTTGACATTTGTTTAAGAAACTGATTAATGCATTTGAAAGGTAAGAAAAAAATACATCGAAAATATGTTTTAAGTATTTGTAAAAAAAGTATTTTATTAGCATAGTAGAGAGCTAAAAAGTATGCTCATTTTGCACTTGCGCGATGCGCTTGGATAGTTGACGTGAAACGCCTCATTTATGTAAGTAAATAAAGCACTGCGGGGTTAAAATTGAGAGTTTAGTGATATACAATGCGCTATAAATTATAATATTATGCCCATGTAAAAAGAAATTCCAAAAATACGTAGTATGTTTAATCAATTACGTATCATACTCTATTTAAAATAAAAATAGTGATGATTAAAGGGAGTATAAAATTTTAATAGTTTAAACCATCAAAAAGAGATGTAGAAGTGTACAAAAATCTATACAAGAAATGGAGAAATAATCCAATAAAAAATTTACTTTACAAATATTGAGTAAGCAATTGAAAATTATATCTTACTATAAACTTTTATCCATAATTGATTATAAAATGTTCATAAATAACCAAAAACGGGATCATAACAGTTTCTATAATAATAATGATTGCGTAAATGTTATATGCATATAATTATGTATTAATATTAACCTCAAATAAGAAAAAGAGTCCTAACGAGTTGTCAATTAGTAACAATTATTTGATAAATCAGTGAAATCATTAAATGAATTGACTATATTTGTTCAAATTTTTAGCGAATTTTTATGAGATCACTTTGATTGTCTGCTTGTACGCATATGTGTATTAAAAATTAATTCTTGTATTTATCATTCAGGCATGAGAGTAACAATATTGAAATATCGAGGTTGGCACGCGGAGCGTGCAGGGGGCAAAGACCAACTAGTATATATATATATATATATACTAGTGAGGCTTCGCCCCCTGCGCGCCCCGCGCGCCAATCTCCTGGCGTTTAATAAGTATCAAATGTTTTCTATGTTTATAAAAATTTTATCTCATTTAATACAAATTTTTTGCATCCTTATAAATATTGTCTGTACACTTAGATGGAAATGATTTTTTTTTCGAACTGGCCCTGAATGGCTGCTTGGCATATTTTTTCGTCTTTATTATTAAGATGTGGCGATAAACCTGCGCAGCTACGGGACTTATACCGTGTAAGACTGGGAGCACTAAGAGCGAAGCGAACGCTTATTGGCTGGCGGAGCTAGAGCCTTATCTAAGGTTACTTAATTAGCTCACATGCAAAGAATTGTAAATTTATTAATTTAGCTGAAATTTCAGAATGATATTTTATAAACGCTAATTTTTAAGATGGCATCATAAAAACTGATGGTTGGCGGCGGAATTTAGACGCAATGGCAGTTTTAAAATCGTACATTGATCACAGTTCTTATGTAAATAGTTAATAAGTAGCACAATGAAATATCTCACAACCCAATATGAATATATAAATACTAATGAATAAACTATGAGACGTTCAGTTTTGTACTTAGAATATGATGGTACCAAAAAAGTACATGTTAACAAATGCTGTTGGGTTTGACTATACATATATACTAGTGGGGCTTCGCCTCCTGCGCGGTCCACACGCCAACCCCCCATCTTTAAACATGTATAAAACGACTTTTATTTATTGCTAATACTGTTAAAATAGTTATAACTACCATAGAGTAAAAAATTAATTCTCCGTTAGATTTTTTTCATTTTATGATTATAATTAATTTTTTTCTCTTACTGTGATTTGTGATCATTTTTATACAAATTTGTGATAATTTAATACAAATTTTTGTGATAATCTTTGATGAAGCAGATCAGCTAATCACCGGCCTATCCTGCTTTCCGCCATATTGAATAGATAACTATTCAGTTACGCGCATTTATCGACACTAAAGACTGGCATATTGAACACTCCACACATGAACACTGATTAAATATGGCGGAAAGCGGGACAGGCCTGTGATTGACTTATCACAATAGCTGCTAAGGAGCGTACCTTATATTTCTCACATCATTAGCGTCAATCACAGAACTAACGGAACTTTCCTCATTGTGTAACTGAAAAGTCCGTAATGCGCGTTGCGGATTCCGTATTAATCTTATCTTAGTCTTGTCTTAAAAACATTAGGAGTTGTTTTTAAGATGTTCCAAAGACAAGGATTCTAAATAGCAATATTTTGTCTAGCAGCCCTTTTGCATACTCTCCATCACACCGTGGCCTTTTCGTTCATTTACTCTACTCTACTCCTGGAGTTTAATATGAATCATGAAATCTCCTTCGAATTTCCTCTGATATAACGTAAGCAATTTTTAGCTTACTATATTTTGTCCGTACACTTCTCTTTTACTCCCATGAGCCCAAATAGGTTGTGAATTCTGATTTTGCACACCATTGAACCCCACCCTACGTGGGGCTGGTTTTGTGCTAAGCCGCAAGATATTGTAATAGCTTAACGGAGCTTCAGACGATGTACGTTGGCATAAGACGACATAAGCGCTACTTCTACGTCTTTCATGCGTAGAGCTGTGCTTACATAATGTGCCAAGAACAGGCCTGCTAGACGAAATATGTCTGCCAAAGGAATTTGTATTAAAAATACTCAATGTCGTTTTTAAGATGTACCAAAGATAGAAATTTTAGATGGCAATATTTTGTCAAACAGCCCTGTTCCGTACTCTCCATCAGACCGCTGCCTTACTTTACGTTAATTTACTCTACTCTAATGATACCTAAAAAAGCATTAGAAATCGTTGATCGTACAGTACGTCATTTATCGATTAATAATATTCCATTTGGAGGTAAATTAATAATACTTGGTAGAGATTTTTGTCAAATTCTACCTATGGTAAGAAATGGAAATAAAATTACAATAATTGATGAAACCATCAAACTTTTTTATCGTTGGTCTTGTTTCAAGATTTAAAAATTGCAAAACAATATGCGTTCAACCGATGACAAATTTTCAACGTTACTATTGAAAATTAAAGTAGTAAAAATAAATTCTTTTAAAATTCCAAAAAAAATGGATAAGAAATGATGTTTGTTCTAAAATTTTTAATGATGTAAATAATATTTCAATAAATAACGTTATTCTAACATCACACAATGAATTTACGTATTTATTAAATAATAAAATTTTAAACACAATGACCGGTAAAACCGTAACTTATTGTAGTGTAGATCATGCAACTTAAAACAGAGTTGATACAACTAATGATAAAATGTACATTAATTTTTCAATAGAATATCTAAATTGTATTGAATAAGGTCTTTCACCTCATGAACTAAATTTAAAAATAAATGCTATTGTCATGCAGATTCGAAATTGATGTATTAAAGATGGAATATGTAACGGAACAACTTAAGATAACAAAATTATGTAAGTATAACATTGAGGCTGAAATTAGAAATGGGGAAAAAACTGGAAACCTAGTATTTTTTCCAAAAATAACATTATCCACTGGCACTTCCTTTTCATTACCTTTTATTCTGTACAACAAACAAATTCCCTTACAGTTAGCATATTCTATGACTATAAATAAGTTGCAAGGTCGATGTTTCGATAAATTAGGTTTGTACTTAAAAAAGCAATTATTTTCTCACGGTCAATTGAATGTTGCACTAGCTAGGTGCGAAAATCCTAAGAATATTTTTTTATCGAAAATGAATTAGAAAATTCTAAAGAAATAGAAAGAATCGTTTAGAGTGATGTTTTTTATGATGTCAAATAATAGAATGCGAATATTGATAAATTTTTTCTAAACAGTTATCAAATTACAATTATAACAAACATTTTTTCGTTAAAAAAATTGTACGTATACACAATAAAAACTCATACACATGGAATGCATAGCCAGTCTACCTCCACGCAGTCCTGGGTAATGCTATATGGCTTACTCGAACTTGAAACTTACTGCATGTGTCTTCAATTAATTCTTAAACAAAATTTTTCCACATTTTGTTGATTCTATCTTATTTTGCACTTAATAATACTAAATGTATCGATATGCACTCAAAAATTTATATTTTCGTCTTTCTTCATCGAATTATTAAGTATTTTAAATAGGATTTTTTAAAACATTTTTTTAATTATTTAAATTTGTTAAACTATTTTAATTTTTCTAGTCGTATCTGACTTTTAAAAATAAAGTTGAAACATTTATTAAACATGCCTTATACGCTGTATAGGAATAATCAGAAGCTTATCCTTAAACATTAATTCAATTGGAGGTGAGTGCGACGATTGTTGAGAAAAATAGATTGAATGAATTTACAAATAGAAAAATGTGGTTAGACAATATTTAATACATTTAAAATTGTATGAAAAAAAAGCGAAGTAAAACAACACTAAATATAGACTAGAACATAATATAAATAAATATATTACAATTCTACAATTCTATATCTTAGATACATTATTAGGATTAGAAATTAAATGTTCTTAGTGGAATAAATGCTGTGAATCCACGTATTTACCAAATGAGTCATGCGAGCTGAACAGAAAATGAAAAGGGCATGTTATGTCCATTTTTAACGATTTTTGCTAATTATATATGTAATATAAGGGTTAATGGGTTATTGAATTTTTTCTGTTGATATAGAAATAAGAAACGGGAAAAGCGTTTTCTGCTGCAATCGTTCGTTCGCAGCAGTGTTCGATGGTGTTACAGGGTTGTTGTGTTATTGGGACATTTATTCCATTCGGGTAACTTCGGCCATCATCGGGGATCTATAAGCGTAATCCACAGATAAGAAATTCATATTGTTTAGGTGAATAAGGTATATCGTAACTACAATAGTGGGAGAGAAGGGGCA
>JAPYYV010010622.1:0-11222 GCA_030522625.1 Copidosoma aretas | reverse complement strand
AGATAAAAAAACGAAACTGTGAATGTTATTGATAAGGTATTTTATTTTTCAGTTAATGCTGTTATAATCAACCACTTACTAAAATTCACGTAAAATTTTTTTTTAGTTTATCTTGCTCTATCTTTCGGATACAGCATTTAATTTTATTTCTAAAAGTTATGTTAACGTACCATGACTAATTTACGTGTAGAATTTCATAATCATTATTCAAAATCATGACACTGTTCTTAAAAAATTTCTACTGCGATTTTAGAGATACAGGAAAAAAATCGAGATTCAAAATTATGTTTCTACATCGATTAATCTGTCTATTTGTACTCTTTAACATGGCTATCACTTATAAACACTCGTAAAAATTATTTTGGGCTAATGATGCTTTGTTTTTAAGATACGGCGTTTTTTTCGAATTTTTAAAGATAATGTTATCACGAAACTATTTCAAAATGATTTATGCATGTTTATAATGGTTTTCTGAACATATTACAAGAATTTTCGAAATTTTTCACCTTGATTCCATTAAGGTATGTGCAAACCAGAAGAAATTTCGGTTATATTGTCATACTAACGAGCCCTACTTTATGTGTATGTATACTTATACAAATAAAGTACCTATATATATATATATATATATATATATCTATTTTACCAGCAAAAAAACCATGAAAATTATTATTTTAGACAAATTTTTATGATTATTTACAGTACGGCGTTTTTTCCTTATTTTTGTATCTATGTTTTCACAGAACAATATAGAAATATCTCTGAACGCCTGCAATAACATCCTTGAATCACTATTTTTCTTTTTTTTTCTACTACAATTTCATAAATGTACAGCCGAAATAGACAAAATTGCGGTAACGATGTTATATTAACAAATCTTGCCCTGTTTGTTCGCCTTAATATTTCATTTTTTTTTTTAAATTTGTGAAAATTACTATTCACCTATCTAGCATATCCTTCAAAATATTGCATTTTGTCATTTTTAAAGGATATGTTGTCATATAATCATTTAAAAATAATTTGTTAACGTCTGTCATAATTTTTTAAACATGCTATAATAACTTTAAATGTTATTACATTGATTTTATTAAAATACAGCCGAAGTAAGAACGCATTAATTGATGTTATGACGTCATATCTACTAATCAATATTCATTTGCCTGGACCTCACAGCTCCCTTACTTAGTTAAATATAATTTATTAAGATAAACACGTACACGAATTAGCCTATATTGAAGTATGTACAGCGTACACACATCAATATAATATACATTTTTATATTGTATAGCTATTTCGGTCAGACTGTCCACATGTGCCCTTCTCGCCACTACCCCAAATCCGCGGCCACCGAATCCCTCTACAAAATAAAGTAAAATTCGTTTTTATTTCTCTGTTATTTCAAAATAGTTACATTTTTGAATCCCCCACAGCCCCCTTCGCCCCAAATATCCGTACTTTCTGAGAATGGCTGAAGTCTTACAGAAGCAGGCTAAGCCTATCCCCTGTACAGCCCTCCACATACCCAAATACTTCCGAGCATAAACAATGTCTCCCAAAAGCATGCTAACCAAATCTTCTCGAACATGGCATAATGATCTCGAAAGCAGGCTGAGCCCAGCCCTACACTTCTACAGCCCACCTACACATCCGAAACTTCCTAAGAAGACTTCTAGTCTTGCGGAATCACATTTTAAGGAGGCTCTTTACTACTTCATAGCGCTAAAGTTGTGATAAATATTAACGGATATTGTTAACATTCAATAATATCAAAGTTAATTCCATGTTAAGAAAAAATAATTGAAGTGTCGAAAATATTTTTTATTTTAATTCGCATGTTGCATATTTAGGTACTGTTAATTATAAAATGAAACTAAAAAAAAGCTTGAAAACTTTTTGTTTTTATATCCGATTTCCATTTTTCAAGGCTTGGATTATTACTTAAAAAATTTCGAACAAAGTTATCGAAGAAATTTTATAAAATATGCAATGTATAAAAAGTTGGGTAATATGGTTCATACATTTTACAATACTTTGTATACGTTTTACAAGACTTTGTATAAACAATACCCTAAGAGCACAGAAATATTTTATCGATACATTTTTTTCCATTGTGAAATATTTTTCAAATGATATTAAAAATAATTCTAAAATATTTATAGAACGTGAAATTTCTTAGGTAAAAAATGTTTTATTAAAATATTTTATAATAATGTGTCAACATATTTTTGAACATTTCTTATATGTATATAAAATGTTGAAATGAAATATCTTTTAATGTAACTGAAATGATATTATTAAAAATAATCATACAATTTAAATATATACGGTAACAGTTACAGATACACTTATTATTTTCCTGATGTATATGCAATTAATCAGTTATAATATTAATTAATAAATAAAAGTGAAATCTGTAACAGAAAAACAAGCTTTAAAAATCATTAACATCCACGGAGATTTGAAACTTGAACCTGCGGCGTAGAAATCCAACGCTTTTTTTACTTGGCTAAAGTAACTTGTGCCTGTATATGATTAAATCTCATTCATAAGCTCAGAAAGGATTTTACTTATAAGAAGCGATCCAAAATTACACTGCGTTTGCACTTATAATTTTTTATAAAAATTTTTGAAATTCAACAATTATATAATTAATTTTATAAGTTTTACAATTAATTTATAATACTTCATAATATTAGCAAAAAAAGGTTTTTTAGAAAGATTTTAACGTGTTTAAGTGGTATTCTATGAATATTTTAAAAACATTTCGAAAAATCTTACTGACATATATTATGCATGATTATAAAATGTTGATGAGGAACTATTTAGAAATATTTCTCAGTGATAGAACAAAATATTTGTGTAAAACATTATTAAAATATTTTGAAAATATTTCTTAAAAGATTTTTTCTTAAACCTTTCAACATATTTAAAAAATATTTTATATTTCAAAAATATACGAAAATAAATTAAGATGCTATATTTTCTGATAAGATATATGACATATTTAAGAAAAATTTTACAATGCATTAAGATAAAATATTTTTTTTAAACTTTGATAAAATATTTTAAAAATATTCTGTAGTACATAATAATGAAATTTTTTCTTAAAAGTTAAATAAAATATTTTAAAAATATTTTATAATACATTAAGATACAAGTTTTCCTTGAAAAATAAATAAAATATGTTAAATATGTTGTGTTTTTTGAGACACAAATCAAATTATTTAAAAATATTTATGAAACATTTACAAATATTTCGATATGTTACAATATTTTGTGGTATTAGGGTAGTACCTAACTTTTATACATTGCATATTTCATGGAATTTCTTCGATAACTTTGCTTGAAATCTTTTGCGAAATTATCGAAGCCTTGAAAAATAGAAATCGGATAAAAAACAAAAAGTTTTTTGATTTTTTTTTTAGTTTAATTTTATACTTACCAGTAGCTGAATATGCAACATGCAAAATTGAAAAAAAAAATTTTTTTTGACACTTAAATTGTTCTTTTTTAGTATAGAATTAACTTTGATGTGAACTATGTCCTTTAAGATGGCTCATACCCCTATACCAGGTGTTCCGAAAATGTTCCAGAAAAACTATACCACGAGATTAAGCTCTCTACCAAATTTCGATCCGATGCGTGGTTTTCGAGATATTGTCAATTCAAAATCAAGAAATTTCTGCATCACATAATACGCTACGAGAGTTTTTTAAGTTTTTTTTTACAGTGATTGTACAGATTTTTACTCAACAATATCTCGAAAACCACAAAATAATTTTACCAATTTTACATAATTATAGAAAATTGTTTCATTACGTGGTAAACTTATTTTTTTGATTATGTAAGCAACATTTCTCTTTCAGATTGAAACAAGTTATACAAAGTGAAGTCGCTTATTTTGATTTATGTATCAACTATCAATAAACATTCTTTACCAGTTTAATGTTCTATTTTATAATCATTATTATAATGTTTTTATAAAAATTACATCTTTCAAGTCGCATCTTGATAAGGAAATGTATAGTTGGCCATGAGAAAAAAAGAATTTTTTTATTATTTAAATCATTCTGCCATTACTTTGACATTAAATTCCGTAGTTGTAATCAAGAACTCCACAAATAAACCAAATTGATTCCAGCAAAGGATATATAGTGTTGAAAAACTAAGTTTTTAATTTTTCCTTTAGGTATATCTTTTATTAAATGATGTACTTTAGTTTATGAAAATTTCTTATTTATTTAAATAAATTAATCCAATTTTTATAAGTATATTTTTTTAATTGATTTTTATCATACACAAGATCACGAAATTTTCAAAATATCAATACATATTTATTAAAAAAAAAAAATTATAGATTACCAGAATAAAACTCTAAGTGAGTTGAAAAGGCAATAAAAGACGTAAAACTGTATGCCGAGGAACAATATAAAGGCATATGTAACAACAATAAGCCTTTTAAGTAATAAAGTAAATTTATGATGTATCTCAATTTTATGATTAATACTTGTACTGAGCAAAATAAAAATTCAATGTTTATAAGTCCATCAATTTTCTGTACATTAGTTTTTATTTCTTTGAATTATGTGAAGCAATGTTAAACGAATAATTTTGAACAATTTCTTTACGTCATTTTTGAGGTAATATTGTGCAAAGCATAGAAAAAAGCATGCAAAACTTTTATTATTCAATCGAAAATTTCTCATTCTTAATTTTGCTAAATAAAAAAAAAAAAATCCAACAAACAATTTAAGTAATATGATTACATAGAAATTGTAAATTATTAAAAATATATATTTAAAACAATAGTTGTAGTAACAAGACAAATATTTAAGGGTTGTAGTAAGCATGTAATAATATTAGTAGACTCAGAAAATAAGTATAATAATCTTCCATATTATAAGAATTATTATTCAGTCGTCTTACGTATACAAGTAAATGCAAAAAAACTATCATTATTTGCAAGACATAAAATTGTAAAAGGTCCATTGCGACCTGTGTTAATTATTTTTTTTAATTTGAATCATTTGCCCTGCTTGTAATATATTGCTAAGAATCTGTGATCGTATGCCCTGAAAACCAGTCATTTGTAATCATTCACTTTAAAAATTTAGTTCGGTACAAACGATTGCACCCAACTTATCACACAATGAATATTAAAAAATGTTTTTTTCAGTGACCTTAGCTACAATTATTCAAGTAAAACAATCTTTGAAACATGTAAACTGAATAATAAGCCGAGAAAATACCCATTTTTTCAAAGTTTCATTCTCAATAAGAATATGCATTCATACAATGAAGAAAAGAAGCGAAGAAAATGATAATAAGAAAATACTGGGACACCGAAAGTTTGGGGCGAGCTAAAAACTGAGGTTCAACATTTATGTGAGGGTAGCTATGAGGTTAACTACGAACTGAGAAACTGCAGCTTGGATGCCTTTTTGAATTGTAGGTTTTGGTTGAGTAGCAAAAGGAGAATCATGTTAAAAGAGATTTAAGGCTGTCACTTGAGCGTAGGAGCGCTTGAGTTGCGGTGTAACTTTTAGAGAAGAGGCTGTAGACGGCTGCGGTAGTGGCTGTGATTTTGGCTTAAGGATCTCATTTTTCGGGAACTTGGAGCAGCCACGGAACGTGGCCAAGTGGTCACCTTGACAGTGGGCGCAGGTTGGCTTGGTAGATTTGTCGGCCTTTAGAGGGCAGACATGAGTAGCGTGGTCTTTCGTGCAGAAGGCACAGACCCAGGCTGCGTGAAAATAATTTGCCGTGAGTCGAAACTGCTGGCAGAGTCTGCACTCGAAGGCCTCCGATGGACTCGATGTCGAAGACAGACTTTGCGTTTTAGTAAGGACGCCAGGTACAATTCCGTAGCCTTTTAGATCTCCAGTCCTTAGACCAATTTTTTTTATGGTATTTTTTACCCCTAAAAACGAATCAGTCGGTCCACAAGTCGAAAAAATAGTTAGTTTATTGTTAATAAAAATTTTTCAAACAAGTTTCCAAAAATCACTTTAAAAAAAAGACTCTAGTGCATGGTTTGACTCATTCTGAGCAAAAAAGATATCTTGTAAAATTTTTGTGAACTAATTGGTTTTCGATTAGAAAATTCTTTAAAGTTTGATAAAATGCCTTATCGCGATCTTCAGCCATGTGTTACTCAGCTGTTAGGGCATATTTTTTAACTCAAGAGGGATCAAATTTTACCACGAAGTGTGTACGTCTGAATGATAAAATAGTAATTATCGTTAAAAAGTTGAGAACTACGGTATTGTTATTTAACACGTGGTCGTTTTTATAGTCACCTACCATGCGTGAATGCCTGTATCTGTATACATGTAAGTACGTAGATACTTCCACGAGATACCAGAGCGCTTATAGTGTGAGCAAACTAGCTGAAATCCACCCGTATTCGATAAAAATCCAGACAGGACCAAAAAAAAATTTTTTGTACGGATCTCGAGCCCAACAACAAACCTAACCAAAATAGGACCAAAAAAAATTTGTGCACGCGGTCCAAAAAAATGCTTAAAGTGGCCAAAACAGATTGTTTGCTTCTACCACAAAAGCCGTAATTTGGACAAAAAAACGTTTAACATAAAAAAGATACGCATTTTCAAGATGAACAAAATAAGCCGCCGTGGGCCAAATCAGCCCTGCCGTTTTTCCGCAAATCGCCAAAAGAAGTCAATGTTTCCCTGTTTTTCTATGATCTGTAGGTGGCGTTCTAATTAACATTTAGACTTTTAATTTTAACAGAACGTAGGTTTTGTGATTTTCAACAGTCGAACTTAATTTTAAGGGGGTTATCGTGTTATTTCGTTCTTTTCAGAAATTGCTCTAAATATTATATCACACTTATTTAATCACTACATATGATATGTCCAAATTTTAGAGGGCCTACCTTCATAGTTTTTGATAAATTAGATCGCAAATATTTATGGTTATACACGGGCTCTTATGAAAAGACCGTTGCTAATTGGTTCCCGAAGACAAATTTTTTACTTTCAACTTGGTTAATTTTTTTAGGAATTCCACAAAAAATGAATATAATAACGTTAACCCTTATTAAAATAAACATTTCAAATTTCAGGAAGCCTAGCTTTACCGTTTTAAAGATTCATCGACTAAAAGTTACTGCATAATGTTATTTGTATATCTGTATAGTTGTGCAGGTCCAAACAAAAGTCCATGTTAGCTATAAGTTTTCGCAATTGTAATAATTTTTTCCGTTATTTTTTATGTGTGTACAGCAGACTTAATACTTATTTACGTGTTTAGTATAAGAATACCGATATTGAAAGGATGTAAAACAAAAACTGATTTTTGATATCAACTGTACCACGACAACCCCCTTAAGGCGGTCGGATGCAAACTTTTTGTAAAACGTCAAAAAACTAAAAAAAGATCCTTCCGAAAAACAGCTCCAAAAAAGTTATTAGACCACTTAGAGCCACTTTTCAAAATGGCTTTTTTTATCTGTACTTAATCTAACACTAGTTAAATTTTCGTATCCGTAACTTGGTTTAAAGTATCTTAAAACACTATTTTTCAAATCGGTTGTAAGATACTCAAAATCAAGTCACGAATACGAAAATTTATTTGGTATTAGAAAAACTACAGATGAAAAGAACCCATTTTGAAAAATTACTCTATGTGGTCTAATAACTTTTTTAGAGCCATTTTTCAGAAGAACTTTTTTTTAGTTGTTTTGACATTTTGCAAAAAATTTGCATCCGACAGTCTTGAAATTTTGTGCGATTGTTAAGAATCAAAGAACCTACTATCTGTTAAAATTAAAAGTCAAATGTTAATTAGAACGCCACGTACGGATTATAGAATAACAGGGCAAAATTAGTATTTTTTAGCAATTTGTGAAAAAACGGCAAGGCCGATTTCAGCCCACTGCGGCTCATTTTGTTGGTCTTGAAATCGCGTATCTTTTTTGTGTTGAACGTTTTTTTGTTCGAATTACGGCTTTTTCGGTAGAAGATCAGAGACCTGTTTAGGCCCTTTTAATTATTTTTTTTTTTTTTTGACTGTTTGCACCAATTTTTTTCGGTCCTATTTTGGTTACGTTGGTTGTCAGGCTCGAGATCTGTACAAACATTTTTTTTTTGCTTTAGTCTAGATTTTTTAACTAAAAATTTAGTTTGCTCACACTATGAATAATATCTCGTAACCATCATTAGTTTCCCCCTTTGAAACAACTATTTTGACTGAATTTCGAAAATTGTTATCAACAATTTTTTTTATCAAATCCAAAAAAAATTAGACGAGTTAATATGTATAAGTAACAGAGATTTTTAAGTCATTTTATACAAAAAATGGTAATAAATAGTCATTACATTCCATTATATTTATTTTTAACTGTTCTTTTTACAAGCGCAAAAGGAAGAACAGGGTATTTCAACTGATCATGTTTTTCTAGAGCAAACTCTACAAATACAGTTATACACTAACTGTTCTGCAGAGGGCAATAAATGCATGATTTTTTAAGGAATGATAGCATCAAGTTTGTCTATCGAACCAAATAATTCTATATTTAATGTACAAAAATTTTCGTCCATACAGTGAACTTGGACGTAAACATTATAAAAGCATCTTAAAATATGTAGTTTTATTGAGGCACTTGTGGTAGGTAGGTCTTCCATAACGGCACAATTCGAATGGCAATATGACCGGTAACAGAGTTTGTCAAAAGATCGGCAGTTTGTATTTTTTTTTTAATATGCCAACTAAGTATTCTTTGGCTAGTTGAATATTAGTCTCATTACTGATTTTTGAGTAATCTGAAAAATAAAATATAAAATTTACACAGTTAATTAAAAGCTGAACTGGTTATTGTAAATAATAAATGCATATACCTTTAATTTACGTTCTCTAAAATAGCATGAATATTTTGTGGGATTATTTTGTAATGCAGACAATTTGGTGCCAATTTTACCTGAATAATCTGCTCCAGAAAGATGATGGAGTGCTGCAACACTGAGCATAATTTTGCTCCATGACGCAAAGCTATAATATGCAAGGAATTATTTCGAATGCTTTCCACTACTCCTGCTTATATCTAAAGTGGCTGTACAGAAAAAAATATATTTATTACGTAATAATGTAGGATACAATAATGTTATAGAGCATCTACCTGCAATTTAATTTTTCTAAATCTGTCACAGAAGTACAATGCTAGAATAACTACATCAGTGTCTGATAAAATAATATAAACACTTTGATATCCTTTCTCGGTAGCGTGATGAATATGTAGCATAATTTTTAAACAAGCTTCTCTAACGTTTTTTGTTGTGAATTTTCTACGGTGGAACTGTCAATATTATTTGTTGTACATAAATCATCATTCACGGTACTCAAAATAATATTAAATTCTGTGCAAAATTTTTTATTACAAGATATGAATTTTTTTATGAATTTTTGTAACAAAACTTCATTTTAAAGTAAAAGTCAAAGACTATATCTATTTTTTTGGTTCTTTTACCGAGAAGATTTTTTTTTTTTTTTTCAATTACTTGACAAAAACAAGTAGCAAGGTCACGAAAAGATGCCATACCTTTAACTCATTTTCCGTATTGTTCACATAGCGTTTACAATCATACAAGCATCATTATCCATGCTTGAAAATGGTATTTAGTCATTCAAAATAATTTTTCCTGATTGACGCATCGATGAACTTATGTCGTTTTCTTCTCAAAATGATTCATCGTGGTCAAATAACTGATTCTCACTCGTCATCTTATATTTGAATGATTTTTTGATCGGATTATTTCGCTCGCGAGTTAGAGCTACGATTCGCTGAGTATTTTTTTTTTTTCTACTTCTTTAATAGTTTTTGTTTTCTCTGAATTTAGAATACTGTTAAAATCAGGAAGGTTACTCTTACTCATCAACGCTGAAAGAGGTTTTGATTTATTGATAAATCTTTCTTTTTTTAACTTTTTATATAACTGCTAACCTTTTTCATAAAAATTTAAAAGATTAGCCGCAGTTCCACGGTGTACAGTGTTATTTCTTTTGTGAACATGTTTCGTAAAGGCTGTGATTCGGATTCAAATGGATTACATTTATTGTCTTGAAGATAAGCTAAAATTTTTTGGACAGCTCATTCTGATTATTCGGCCCTTTTTAAAAAAACTCGTGATGTGTATACAATTCTTCATCATCATTCAAACACAAAGTTATATCTTTAATATAGTTGGCTGAAGCCAGAGACTCATGATAAGTTAAATCCCACGCTGCAACTATTTTTTTTTCTTTTTTTATACCCTACAACACCAGACTTTGTGCGTTTAGATACACGATTAATTATCTGTTCCAGTGACTGATCTGTTACTACGGATGTCAATGGGATTTTTGATTATTTCACGGTGTAATAATCTTCCACAAACTTTTTCTACACCTCCAGAGCATTTTTTTCAAGCATTATTGTATTTTCCAAGCAGACAGAACACCATTTCGCATAATTTATTCGATCCATAGCATGATAAATAGGTTGCAGTTTTTTATACATTCGAAATGCTGGTGCCGATTTCCAGTTCGGTCAGCTCGCATTAAATAATGCATTAAACTAATCAAACTCAGAACATCGCTCCAATAGTTAAAAATTTCAGACTCATTACATTTGGCCACTATCAAGTTTTTAATGTTCAACAATAATTCAGAGCAAGTACCCTGAAAATCGTTAACCAAAGCCTTGCATTCTGCAGTCTTATCAGTATTGAAACATTCTAGTAATAAATGTAAAGTTGATGTCTGTTGCTCATACGTACACCATGAAAAAATTCCTAAAATTGCAACCTTCGCAAAGCTTCTCATAAATAATTATGAAACTTAGTGGAGCGACCGTTACAAGTACCATTAAGAATTGGATCAAGAACATTAATATTAAACAAGCCCGTCTCTATGAAAACATTTTCTACAGCACTATTTTTTAGATATTTACCAATGCAGCTCAGTAAATTTTTAGTAATATAAAAATTACCCAAGCACAAAACAATACTTTCAAACTCATACTTTTTTTAAATAAAATCTGTCGAGCTACTTTTTAAACCCCTTTATCACACGTAAATGAAAAGAACTCTTGATCTAAGTGTAAAAGCAAATTTTTAAAATTGAGCATGGTCGGGAGTTGTATGAAAATGCAGAGATCACTATAAAACTTTGTGAATTTGTTCTTTAAAGTGTCCTGAATCCCCATAAATTTTTTCAGTATTTTT
>JAPYYV010010621.1:0-11222 GCA_030522625.1 Copidosoma aretas | reverse complement strand
AGTGAAAATACGTGCTCGTCCAACTTGGCGATGTCGAGATGCGGTGGAGGGCATTATCGATCTGACGGCCGGGATGAGCCACCACCCCCCCCCCCTCACCCTATTCTCGGAAGCTCGGAAATGAGGGCTCCCGGCGGCCGGGCCCGCGCCCCGCCCCCCCCCCCCCCCCCCCCCAAGTTCAAATCCTCCCCTTTGTGGACACACGTGCGCGCGGAAACATTCGCCGACTCACGAAGAAGACGACGACGACATGCACAACTGCAAACTGCACTTTGCCTCGCTCCTCTCTCTCTCGTTTCGTATGCGACCCCTGTCCCTCTCGACTCCCTGTGTATATTCTCATTCCCCTTCCCGGCTACCCCCGAGCGCCAGGACAGGAAGCGGGGGGCGCGATCTTCTTTCCTTCGGACTCTCGCTCTCTTATCTGCGGCGCTGGGAAGGTTATCAAGCGGAGGAAGCTAATTAAGGTACTTGAGTCGGGGCCGGTAAAGAAATCGAGGGAAAATAGAGGAGCGCCAGTGGTGGACCAGCTGTGTACCGCGCCCGCCTCGTTCTTGATTTTTACGGAAGAAACGAGACTTATTAGGCACGTTGTGCAAATGAAGGAGGCAGCACAGAAAGGTGGCGCGAATCAATCAGGTCGAGATTGGCTATAGGAACAAACGTCGGGTGATGCAAGGGGGAGAGGGAGCTGCTTTTTTCAGCATGTTTTTCGGACTGTGATATTATATTATTTTTCAATCGTCAGCGGGTTGATTGTTGATTAAAAAATTTATTCACCGTTCGATCGACTCCCGAAATACCAAACGCATCGAATACAAATTGGCTCGGAAGCAAATTACTCGAATATCTTCGTGCGAATGTAAAAAAAGGTCGTGGAACTAAAAGCAAGGACAGCGACGACCCGGGGGACAAACAGTCGGAGGATGAAAAAACAGCGACAAACAAGTTTGGCTGGAAAAAGGAGACAAAGCGCACGAGCAAGCGTACGGGGGTGAAGTTTCGCAAGAAATATCGTCGGGTCGGAGTGGACGGGGGGAAAAAAAAGAAAAACAGAAAAAGTAAGGCAGGCGACTGGAAAAAGATATGCGCCGAATCCATCGTTGCGACGCGCCAGATGCATCAAAGTCAAATATATTCAGCCGCAAATTCATTTCGAGATCCTACCCTGGGTATACCCTGCCGCAGGTGACTAATGATTGGGAAACGCGGAGTCGAGAGTCGTGCTGCTCTGCGGGGAACCATTTAGCCCTGAGAAAATGAGATGTAAAAAAAATCCTTTCAGAGTTTGGTGCGAAAAATTTGACAGATCGGCCGATACTAAGATTCAACAGTTGGTATTCCTAAGAAAATGCAAGGGAAGTAAAAAATCTGTGTGAAAAAAAACTGGTTTTTAATACGAACCCAGTAACCGGATGATAACGGATTGCAGTCAAAAAGTACAGATTAGTTTTTTCATTTCTTACAACATTTTAAACATTTTTCTTCCTTTTCGTACAAATATTTTGTTGAGCCGTTTGTGAAAAATACTTCCCCAAGTGACGAAACTTTAAAATCACTATTCACTATTCCGCGTCATTGAAACCAAGAGCGGCATTTTTCTTCCAACCACCGACATTTCATTTTCTCGAAAACAACCCTCTACCGTTTCTCCCTGCAGTCGCCGCGTTCAAAAAACGCTGCCGCTCCGAACCGACGCGACGAACCTTCAGCGCCGAATCGCTCAATTTATACCGCCGGCCCGATGTAAAATACGCGCCGGGGGGGCTGATTTATTTATTTTACAATCGACCGAGCTCCCCGACGACGCGGCGAGAGGGATCGAGCGAACAAAAAAAAAAGCCACTCCCACGGGCAGCGCCAATACCGTCCGATCCAATACCGTGCGTCTTAATCGAATTATTTACAATCGCGGAGGATCGGCGAACAAAAAAGAGCCGTTCGAGAGACGAGAGCGCGGGGGGAGGAAAGCGATCCGTTCGGCGGAAAATGGCGCAACGAAGTTTCAACGAGATCCCCCCCCGTCTCTAACCGTTTCTTCTCCTTGTGCACCTCTCGGCGAAGATCGAGATAAGGGGAGCCCGGGAGAGATCGCTTAATTGCTCGAACCTAATCTAGGAGAGTGCCGGGAGATAGAGGAGCGTTGAGTGGGGGGATACCCGGACACTCGAGAGGGCCCCCGCCATTTCCGGTCCATTCGGAATTCCCGAACATATTCCCGGATCGAACCCGTGTACAGCGAGCCGTCGAGGACCCGGCGGGCCATCGATCGGACGATATTAAAATCCGGGCCGCCCAGGATCAACGAGGGCACGGCGGGACTGTCACGAGCGCGGGATGAAATTTGTCCCTCGCAGCGCGGAGGGAGAGGATGAAAGCTGGGCCCGTTGTTGTGGCTTGGTTATGAGCAATAACGACGCCCGCGCCGCAACATCTCGGCTTCGCCCCCAATCATTCTATTGTATTTTGGTACCTAAAAGTGTTTGAATCAAGCAACCAGCTCCGATTTCATACATAAATACATCGAAATGAAACATCTCGTTCGAATACCCATCGTACCATCACCCAAACGATGGACGTATACGAGGAAATACAATACTTCCCAGTCCTTCCGTCACCTCGTAAAACAAAACACCCTATATACCTCAACCCAAGACATCACCCGCTCATATACCCTATACACGTAACCCACCAGCGCCGAGCCGAGATCCGTCGACGCGACGGACATTTCCACTGCTCAAGCGTCAAAAGGTCTTCCGCGCTCGACAATAAAATCCGGCCCGTCGCTCGCAAAGCGCCGAGAGTATAAAGTCGCGCCTCGCCGCCGTTGGAGCACCACTGCAGGAAGCGAGCCTCGGCTCTGCGCGTCGGGGATGAGACAGCTTTCCCCGATGGTGGTCGCTCGAACTGAGAGACGGAGGAAAAAAGGTGATACGGGGGATGGAGTTGTCAAAGACGACGCAACGATCGGCCGATCCCCGATCAAACGGACAGACAGACGCTTACAGAGCCAAGCGCACGACGCGTCCCGAGTACACGGAGTCGAGAGTGGAAACAACGCGGTTCATGTAACGAGAATAACGCGTGCCGCCGCCGCGTATAGGTCGAGGAAGGATGAGCGTACCCGCCTCTGTTAACTTTACTTTCGAAATCCCGGTGTAGTAGGGCGCCGGCAATCTACCCAGCAATTCATCTTGCGAATCCTCGGAACGTTGGAGAACCCGATGACACCGCATCAATCTTTTTTGGCGGATGAATTTTAGCGGTGGCCGGGGGGAGGGGGTCGGTGTTGACAGGAGAACGGCGCGCGGTGTCTGTAAATAAGGTTGCATCGAAAAGGAGGCGAGGGGTGGAAATACGCGCGAGTGCGCTGCTGGGATCGAGGCGGGGCAATTTTTTTCGCGCGGTCTCGCGGGCCACGCGCTTGGCTCGTTCGTCATTTGGCGGAGCGAGCGGTTTATAATTGAACGGCCGCGATGGGCTCGGGGGGAACGGAACGGGAGCTTCGGCTTTTATCGTGGGTTCAGACTCGTTTGGCGGAACGATTTTGGGTCCGTGGTTCGCTGTATAGCTATCTTCTCTGATTGTTTTCACTTGCGAATCGTTCGTACTGTGATTCCGATCGATCGGTCGTTACGATTTTTAAGAATAACATGAACTCTTCTGACCTGCAATGATGACAAGTTCGAATAGTTTTTTGTTTTCTTTTAATTTCGAATGGAAGCTTCGGTGAATGGCAAGTGCGGTAGACGGTAGCTGAAGCTGTTTTGAGCTAAAATTAACAAAAATCACGGGTAAACAATTTTTTACTGAAAATCCATGCATTTTTTTTTTTTTTTTTTTTGGAAACAGACCATTCGGAGTTTATGTTTGAAACTACTCAAGGGATGCAAAAAAAATTGCGAAACATTTTTCAGCAACGATTAATCGAGAGCGATTTGAGCGAAGGGTTTTTATCTATCGTGTTCAGGAAGTATAAGTGCATTGGAACAAGGACATACACGGAAAGAGAATAACACCACCGGCAGCCAATCAGTAGCACTATAGCTTACCAACGAGCAGATTATGTAGGAGAGAAAAACAGCAACGTAATGTAAGAAATGGAGAATTGATCGGAGGAGCCGAAATGAGTTTTCAATATTTCGCTATGTTCACCGATCACTCGCGTACCCGGGTATATGAAAATTGATTTCTCCGCCTGATACTATACAGGAAGGTACAGGAAGTGGAAAAAAACCGAGCCGTCGAAACTTAGCCAGTAATAGAACCGTTGACCCGCTTGCGTCAAGTATACACAGCATTCCCGGTATCAATTTCGCGAGGAAGATAACGCGATCGATGATGCTAATAATAATAGTAATAATAATAATCGGCCCGAACGAAGGATATCCGGCTGGCGAAAATAACATCGACTCCACGAATGAATAACCGAAGGGGACGGCCATGCAGACGGTGGTTCTGAAATACGTTTCGCAAAACGCGATATCGGCTCTCTCAGCGGCTAACGGCGATGGGAAAACTTTTTTCCCGACGCCCGCACACGAGTGGAACGAGAAACGTTGACTTGGCATTCGCGCGCTCCGAGAGAGAGCGTGTGCAGGCCACAGCTCCTGCGGCCGCGGCACTTCGAGACGCTCTCCCGAGAGCCTCGCGCGCTTTGCCCCGATCATACCCGCGCGAGCCAATAGTATCCCGTGCGTATCGCAGCGACCGCAGCGCTCGGGGCGACAAAAGGGCCCCGGGAGGAAAAAACAAAAAACCCTCCGTCGGTCGGACGATGCTCGGGACAACTTTGGGGAAAACAAGACCGGGCCGAAGTTTTTCTAATGTAAAATGCAAGCGGCGGGTATAGCGAAAAACTTGGCCGGTAAATCAGAGAGCCCCGTCGATGGCGTCCGGAGCGGGTATCTGCACACAACACGGGTGTTTTATTGTTTCGTAATAAAAGTTTGGCCGCGGCTGTCTCGGGGTTCCCCTTCTGCCGAGAGAAAGGGAGGACGGGGGCTAAATGCAGGAGAGCCTTGATTCTGGAGGACCGGGGGGGGGGGGTAGCCATTCTCAAACGGCTTTTACGATCTTACAAATCTGACGGGAAGATACCGCGCGGCGTTTCCGCTTCCCGTTCTACTGCCGATGCTTTTTCTTCTCCGTATATATGTATATATACATACATCCCCGGCTTTTTTTCCCTTTTCTCCTTCCACTCCTCTCTCGACTCGCGTATAAGGAAAAGAAGGTTAAGGGGCCGGGGGGTGGGGGGGCGTTACACGATGCTTTTGCGGAAAGTTTCAAAGAGCGGCGTCGTGGGGAGGGGAGTACGCCGGCCGGGAACGAGGCGCAAAAACTACTCGTTTTATTTCTGCCCGCTTGGGTGTTGGTTGTCTTTCTTTTCTTCTTCGTCTTTTTGCGCTGTTACCCAGGAACTCCGTGTACTTTCTTCCGAAGGTTCTGGGCCGATTGGCTTCGTCGGCGAACTAAACGAAGCTATTAAATTTCAATGGGTGCGCGTGTTTGTCGGTGCCCGCCGAGTGAAAATAAAATTTTACGGGCTCCGCGAGCTCTCGGGGCTGGGTTCGATAAATCCAGGGCTTTCCAGCTCTCTCTCTCTCTCTCTCTCTCTCTCTCTCTCTCTCTCTCTCTACGTCTCTGGGATCGCTGAGATTTTAATCTTGCGAGTTGGAAGAAGGAGGAAGGACCACCACTGGGTTCGGTAATTTAATCAACAGAGCAGAGGTCTTCTTCCACATCCGGTAAACATTGGATTTTAAATCCGGTCTCTCTCTTTCTCTCTCGGCGGATCTCGGCTCGGCACTCGTTGGTTACGTGTATAAGGTATATGAGCGGGTGATGTCTTGGGTTGAGGTATATAGGGTGTTTTGTTTTACGAGGTGACGGAAGGACTGCGAAGTATTGTATTTCCTCGCATACGTCCATCGTTTGGGTGATGGTACGATGGGTATTCGAACGAGATGTTTCATTTCGATGTATTTCTGTATGAAATCGGAGCTGGTTGCTTGATTCAAACACTTTTAGGTACTGAAATACAATAGAATACCTAAAACATTCAACTTAAAAGTTCCTACACGGCTTATGAGTAAATAAACTTACATTAATACTTAACAAAGTCGAAGTGAAAATCAAATAAAAGTAGAGATGGCTTATTTTTCATTCGTTTATTTTTACAGTAGAATACACACGTTTTATAACAACAAAATCCATACGGGAGTAATCACTTGAACGACGAACAAAATTTGTCCTCTTTTTTTTTTATTTTCAACTCGTTTTACAGCATCAAAAAGGAAATTTTAAGCCAAATAACTATTTCCAGGGTAAGTTTGCATTTTTACTCACTACCAGTAATGCAAGGCAATTTTGGCACAGTACCGTTCCCGTAGTACTGATAGTTTTTTATATTGGCCTCCGGAAGTGTCATCGTCCGAATAAATTTGTCAGTGACAAAGTAGAGGTTACCTTTTTGGTCAATAATTGGTGGTTTATACAATTTATCAGAAACACTCAGTATACGCTTGACATCTATTTTTGATGCAGTTGAATGCAGACTTGTTAAATCCAACTGATATAGCTCTTGCCACCCCAACATAAGGTACATGATGCCCGTATTGGATACGGTCAATCCACGCCAGTAATTCCATTCTAAGTTCAGCTTCGTAGCTTTGTTACTACTGTTTGTGCTTAGGCTTTTGTTTTTTAGAAAATATGTTGGCAGCTCAAACATATCCCCATTATCCGTAGTATAGTAGAGTTTTCGTCTGCCTTCAAAGTCTGCTGGTGACAGTGCCAGTTCATGAACATTCTGTTTAAGTTCAATAATCCATGAAGTGAGCTCCCGTAGGGAGAACACGATAATGCCCCGTCTATTATATGAGGTAAGGATGTAGGCAAAGCCGCCATCCTCGTGGTCCAGGACCATTTTGAAGAGCGTGGAACCCTTATCACTAGTCACGTTCGGTGGAAAAGTGTAAATCATGAGCACCTTGCCCTTATTCTCGAGGTCAAGGATCACTAAACGAGATGGGCACTGGACTTTTTGGGTAGACGAGTTATAAAATCTTCTGTCCAGCACCCACATTCTGCCCAATGGGTCTATCTCGAAGCCAGAGACTCGCTGGAAGCACGAGCAGTTGCCGAGTTCCTGCATCTCCCAGTTAGGGTATGGTTTGAGTAATGGTGACTTTTCGCCATTTATCGGTGAAGCCGACGTTACGGCCAGTGCCACTGGGACGCCATCGAAACGGCGTTTTATGGACACATACATCTTGTCATTCCAAAATCTGACATTCTTTAATACATTTTGATTTCTCACGTAAGATCCATTACTCAGGGCTTGTTGGTATTTCTCGTAGGATGGCCAGATGTAGTTAAGGCCACCGGCCCACTTGAATTGGACGTCGAGGAACTGTTGGGCTGAAGTCATGGAGTGCAACGCACTCAACAGTACCACGTATTTGAGCAGCATTTTTCTCCTTGTTATTTAAAAAAATAAATAGAAAGCTAACTTTAACTGTATCTATTTATTAATTTTAGATAGAAATATGTAAAAAGATGGATGATTACAATACCTTGGAAAATCACACAATTCTTGATAATTTATACACAACTTATGCAGGAATTTGTGAGTCCGATAGTATGATAGTGGATAGAGTAGCAGCTACACTGATTATCGAATGAATGTCAGCTCAGTACTACATAACGTACCCGAAGCCTAATGTAACTATGTGGGATAATTACAGCGACAGCTTAAGTAGCGTAAAGTTGAAGATGAAGAGCATAAGACAGCGATGGGCGACAGTTTTTCTTTTTAGGAGGGGGTAACGATGAAACAGGTGGATAATTTTTATCGGCCATTACTTTAACAGGCTGTTAGTAAGTAGAATAATGCATTAATGCAATTGCCGTGCACACACAATATAATCTTATCATATTGGGATGTGCACGAAAATTCCAGAATCATGCTCAAGTATTGTGCACGAAAAAAGTAAGTACCAAAGGTTATTATTTACAAGTTCGTGAACAATGTTTCGTGTGCAATTATTCGTGCGTAATAAGAATGTGCTCCAACCTTGTGGGCATTCTTATTATGCACGAGTAATTGTACACGAAATCGTATCCACGAACTCGTAAATAATGACCACAGAATATTTAGTACTTATTTTTTCGTGCACTATACTTGATCATGATTCTGCGATTGTCGTGCACACGCAATATACTCTTAACAAAGCAAAAAACGTGCTAAGGGAAACAACGAGCGATGTCACGGTGAAGCGAATTTTGTCGCCTTTGGTTGCCGAAGAAAATCCAACTCCTTTTCTCCCGATTGTCCGTGAACTGCAATGTATAATGGATCGAGGGTTTTCGTTTTTACAGACAAATGCCGCGTTTGGCTCTTTTATTGATCAGCAGCTCCGAAGAAATAACATTCGAATCGTAGCATCAACCCGAGTAGATTGAACTTGTCCGACTTTCAACGATCGTCCCTTCAATGACTCGCCCACACCCCCCTGTCCAGCCTTTAACGCCGGCAAAACAATATCCAGCTCGACCCGATCACTCCCCCACCGCAGCGATCGGCAGCTATGCATCCAGGCCTTGTATTCTCTCCTCGAGTCGGTTACATCGCGATCCACGGGATAATCTCAATGTGTCGTCGAAGGAAACCGTCGACTCCAGCGGACGCTCTTCCAGGAGCCGATGCTCGGCACCGCGTTCGTATGCACACACACGTACAGAACTGGAGGGTAGTCTCAGCTATGCGTATCCATATTAGTCCGGCTATGTACGCATCAGAGCCCCCCAGTAACCCGAGCTCGATTGTCCGCCGCGGCCCCCACGGCTGTACTACTCCTCCTATTACCTTCCTCCCGTGCGCCCTTCGGCTCGTCCCGAATTTACGCGTAAGCATATTACGAGCGATACCGACCCGCTACTGCAGTAGGTGTACTCGCTTCGGCTGTACGAGGGCGCCAAAAATAATCGGCCCCGGAGCGCGTGTACCTAAGGCTGTATACCGGGGATACGCTGCGGCGGAATCGAGGACGAACTGTAGGATCGCGGCTTCGTTGGTTCGGAGTTGTTTTGTAGAATGGCGATCGTCGGGCCCTCGAGATTCGTACGGATCGACGCACCACTGCACGTACGCTGCGCATACCTAGGGTTCGAATTTCCCGGCTAACGAGATCGATCGATCGCCCGATGAGAGCCAAATGGGCTTTCCGGATACTTCCGCCTCGGATTCAAATTGAGAAGGTGCGCCCCCCCCCCCTGCCCCGGTTGGGGGACGAAGGGGGTGCCTCCTTCCGGGGACCGGGCGGCGGCGTCTCGAGACGGCGCCTAATGAGAAATTAGAAGGGGAGCGATATTTCGCCCCGCGCCACCCTCGAGAGAACCATCATCAGTCAAGTCTGGCCGGTGTGGCGCGCTCTCTAATGGCTCTTCCGCGCGCGCTCGGTTACCACCGTCGAGCGTACGTACTTATTAGCGCGGGCGTGATTTAAAACTACGCCCTGTGCGACGAGGGCCGCGCGGGGGGAGGCGATCTCGCCTCGTACCGATGATTGGTTTTGTCGGCTCAATCTCTCCCGGTTCGTAATGAAATCAACCTTCCCGCCCCGACGGAGGGGGAAAAGCCGAGCTCTTCCAGAGTCGACCTTTTGACGCTGCAGCGCACTCGACTGCCCCGCGTGTGCGCTAGGAGGAGTCGCTCCGTCAAAGGGCCCCTGCCCCGGGACGAGTCCACGAAAATTCGGAGCGAAACGCTCTTTTTCCGCCAGTCGCGATCAAACGCGCGTCGCTCGGATGAGATCAAACGCGCGGAGTCCTCGAAATCGGAACGTCAACTCCCGGGAAGCGGGGAAAACAACAAACGCGCGCCGATGAATCGCCAAGCCAACTTGCGCGCGTCCGCATGTAATACAGAGGAGGGAGAACAGCGGCCGATGCTCTATCGCGCGATCGCTTCACGCGGAGCCGAGCCGGAGATCGCGAGCCCCTCCCACATGCCACTGACAGCCCGGGGGGGCGAAGGGGGGGGGGGCAGTAGCAGCGACCACCACTGGCCTCCGTCCCGCTCTGTCGATACCGTTCGGCGACCCCCAACCCCATCTCCCGCCCTTCCCCGCGGCAGAGGCCGAGCTGCGCGAGCCGATAATTAGCGACGCTCGCTCGTCGGGGTGACATGCCGACTGATTACGTTGGCCGCTCTCTGCTGGCGAGAGACGCGCGTACGCGAACAAGGGAGGGAGAGAGAGCAGCAGCGGACGGTGCTGCGTTGGTAGTGTTACGATCCGGGACGGCGAAAAAAATTCTCACGGGCCGCCGGCTCGTTCGTTCGCGCGTTTTTTGCCGGACGCTTGCAGGGCGCGCCCGGTCTCTGATTAATCCGAGCGCGGGGTGATGTCCTGTTTTCGGGAGTCGGTCGTAGGCGGGAAAAACGCACGCGAATACAGTAGGTGGTTTTGGAATGGCTTCTCGTTCGTCGGCTGATGGATCGGTGCCTCGGCTTTTTTGGGACATTTTAATTTGCGCATCGTTTTTTTTTTTTTTTTTGTCGCGTTTTGAGAGGTTTTCGCGAAACTTTCGATCGTGGTCTGGTGAAAATAACAGTCGAGCAACTCAATTAGCCGCACATGTATACACCGCAGGGGGAATTTGCCGGAGAACGCGGGCTGATTAAATTACCAAAAGCAAACTTGAACTTTATACAGCCCGGCAACAACGGCCGTAATTGTCAAGGAGAGCTGCCGCGATACGCCGAAACTTGAGCGCGGAACGATCCGACCCGGATATAGCCTTCTGTTGCACCGACACTGCGCGTGCATATACACGCGGCGAAGAAGCCACGATGCGGATAGTAACGTGGGGAGGGGGTATTGGGTCGTGGTGCTCCGCGTAAATGCCAAGTGATAACGCGCACGTGTTGTGAGCACGACGAGTTATCGGAACGGCGAGGGAGGGGGGGGGGGGGCTTACTACCCCCAGAGCCGAGAAGTTTAATCAGTTGGTCCGAAAACGTCTTGAAGTATTAGTGATTATTGTAACATTGGCATTATTTCCCTGGCCAAAATTGCACACACGAATCTAAATTAAATACACGTTATTGAAGGTATCATCTTGATGTATAAAATAAAACAGCGATCAGCGCGCGATTGTACATCGGTGGCAAGTTTCTTTTAAAAAACCTACGTCTCGATCGCTCGAAAAAAAAA
>JAPYYV010010620.1:0-20028 GCA_030522625.1 Copidosoma aretas | reverse complement strand
AGAGGGAAAAAAAAGAAAAAAAAAAAAAAAAAAAAAAAAAAACAACTCACCACGAGGATAGTTCTTGAAGGCCGGCGGCGGCGGCGGCTGGTACTTGGGCTCGAGCTGCATGCCACTGGCCTGTCCGTAGAATTCGGGGGAGCCGTCGAGGCCGTAGGGATGGCCCGAGTGGTGCTCGTGGGCACCGAGGCCGTGGTACTCGGCCGGCTCCTCGTAGCCCGAATAGTGGGCCGGGGTCATGTAGCTCTCGGCCCCCGGGCCGACCGAGGATCGCAGATCGACCTCGCCATTGTTCGACGGCTGCTGCAGGTGCGGCTCGCCCCTCGGAGCTTGGTGATTCGCGTACGCAGCTGAAAACGATCGGTCGGACGTTCTAATATGGCAATTAAAGTACAAAACGTACGGACGCATCGATGGTACACTCACACTCCGACTTGAGCTGGTTGAGGTTCCGCAGATGGATGTAGGCGTTGTTCGTCGTGCTGTTGTTATTGTTGTTATTGTTGTTGTGCGTGCTGCTGTTGTTGTTGTTGTTGTTGTTGTTGGTGGTGGTTGTGTTGTTGTTGTTGTTGTTGTTGTTGTTGTTGTTGTTGTTGTTGTTGTTGTTGTTGCTGTTGTTGTTGGAGACACTGGGGTTGCTGGTGGCCGGGGTCTGGGACGTCAGGCCGGCCGAGGCTGCGGACGCATTGGGATGCTGGGGGCCGTTGCTGCTCGACTGCTGCGACTGAGGCGAGGTCTCCCGGCGTCGGCTGTCCTGTGGCTGCTCCTGCTGGTTGCAGGCGGGACTGGGTAGGTGCTGGTAGCCTCCTGCGATAATCAGAGCACACCCCGATCAGACAACCTGACCTAGACCCGAATCTCGTTCGAATATCATTCGTTCGTCCTGTATCAAAGTTTTTTTTTTCGTTTCGATTCATTTCAAAATGAATATTAGGGTGTATCCTCGAGCCTACGTCATCTTAAACTGATAATTACAATATGGCTAGAACTACAGCGATCGATTGATTCGGGTGATCTTTATGCACTCGGATACAAATATTTGTTCTTCCGACTTTATGCGGAGTTCTTGTGATGCCGATCGATGGATGCAACGAGAAAAAAATAGCATTTCTTTTTCATAAATCCAGCCATTTTTACTCGGTGAAATACTGAGAGTTTCTATTCTGCAAAACCCGTGTATTTTGATCACAGAACAATTTACTGAGCAAAAATTCACATGTTGGCAATTTTGCATGAAATAAATCGAAATTTCGGTTCGCGATATGCCTTACAAGATGCAGAAAAAAAATTAACAATGATAATGATAACAATGATAAACAACGGTCTCGTTCCGTCGTATTTTAACTACTCAGCTGCACAGAATAGCACTGTATTATTGTCAAAAATGACTATTTAAAACGTTAAAAATCATCGCGCAAATTGTGAAAAACCTCGAGACGATGAAATTTACCCGTTCAAAACATAAATAATTACGTTTAATTTTCGTCGAATGCAATATACATCAGTACAGGCCCCCCATATCGTCGCCGCGTTCTCCGGCATCAGGCATTTCGTCGGTGCAGGCGCGCGCGACGGAGCAAGTATAGCGGAGAAGCGAGGCGAGGCCCCCCCCCAGACATCAGCAGCTATACTTACAAGTATAGCAGAGCAGAGAGAGCGAAAGAGACGCAGGGAGCTCGAGTCGCATGCACTCCGACCTCGGCCGGTCGCGCATTACGTGGCGGAGAGCCCGTGCTCGCGGGGGTGAAGCGCTTGGGGGCGGCGCAAATCGTCGATTGGCGAGGTTGGACTCCGCCTATCGGATCCTCCTCGGCCGCTCTTTTCATCTCGCGGCGCAACACATCAGGAGTAGCAGCACGACGTTCCTAAACTACCTACTTGCATATACCTGTGGTGCTTACACTCGTGTAGTATTTTAACCTACTCGTACAAGTATCCTGTACGCTCAAAGAAAGCATACTAGTACTTCATTATCTATCGAGAGCTATAATGGTTGGCAGAAAATCTGTATCTGGTGGAAACGCGGATCTCGTTGGTTATAACGCGACGATGGCCTAACAAATCATTATTCCGATATCTATTTACATAATATGTATGGACAGATATACATGTATATCATACATAGCATATCATATGTGAATACTATTTTTTATACTCTGACATTCTACGGAAAAAAGGTGTAAGTCACGTATTGAGCGAAAACTTAGTTGTACCAGTAGATTCCTCAGAAATTTCCACATCAAATGACGTTTCCGGAAATTTTATATCCCACAATAGTGATTGGATAAACGATGAACAAAAATTTTGATTGGTCAAAAAAGGCGCAGCTTACATGAATTTGGAAGGGCTGAACTTGCCTTTTTTTAAGCGAGAAAAATTTTTGTCACTTTACTTTTATACGTTTGCAGAAAAAATTGCAGAGAAATTTTTTTTCTACAATTAGTTTTTGACATTTACCTTTTTTTTTATTTAGAATCCAAGGAGAAGCTCATCAGTTTTTTTACAGTTAAAAAATTTTATCATCATCATTGCAGAAGCCCAAATTAATAGTACTAACAGCACTTGCGCTTTTCCGATTTGTTTTTTTGTCTTTTTTATGTTTATGATCTAATAGTAATACATACTTTTCTTGATAAGGAATAAAGGAAAGCGATTGATTGATCTCAAGATATTGATGAAGAGCTTTTTTTTATTTTATTCGTAAAGTGGAAAGTCCGTATAGTCACTTGAGAGAAAAAAGGTACCCATTCGAAAAAGCGCTAAGAAAGGTACCAATTTAAAAAAGCTGTAAGAAAGGTACAGATTCGGATGAGCACTATAACAGGTATTGTTAATAATTAATGGACATAAAAGGGTAAAATCTTCATATTTTTGGACCAATCGATTCTAGAACAACAAAAATTTTATTGGCTCAAAATATTAAGGTTTCATCTTGTTATGTCCATAAAAGTATTTATCATAGAGTTCGGACGAATTGGTACATTTTCGGTGCTCCGCCGAGTTGGTACCTTTCTTAGCGCTTTTTTAAATTGGCACCTTTTTCCTCCCAAGCGACGGTATATTCATAGTCAGTCGAAAGAAGAATGACTACATCTCAAGTCGTACGTTCTTAGGTCTATCCTGAGAAAGGTGCTAACTACTGGCTGAAATCTAAAAACATAATTGGTCTCATTCACTATTACTAACAAGTATTAACATTAAATTGTCTAATATAACACACACCACTGGGATTTTCAGTATTTGGCTAAGATATCACATTTACAGCGCGAACATAATAGATGACCTTACTCCTCTCAGTTTTCTATCTTCAATTTACTCTTCAATTTTCTATATTGCAAGAAGTAATTTCTCTAGATCACGAGGTAAATTATCAATGAATATGAATACATTTTTCTCCGTTCTTTACGTGAGAAGACACAGGACACATAAAGGATTATGACGTCAGAGTGCAGTGATATACATATCAAATCACTGCACTCTGATATCATTAGCCCCCTTTTACTTTCCAACTTTGACCTGCTTATCTTGGTCAATTGTTGTTTACGTAAAAAAGGAAAATGCACGTGTTCGATATTTTTAACTGAACAATCTGACGAAGTAAATGAAATCCAAAAATATTTTTCCATGAACATCTGAATTAGAAAAAAAAGCTAGTATGAGTATTATAATCATGTAATAAAAAGATATAATGAGAAAATTAATAATAAAATAAGAATCAGGAATGAAGTTTTTAAAAACAGAAATGATAAACAGTTTGGATCAGTACAAAAATAATTTGAGCTGAATTGGAAGTGAATAATTTGATTGAGCCTGGGAAGTTTGTTTACGTCGATTGAATGACCATGAAAATATTATTAATGCAATTCTCGAATTGTATTGAAAATTCATTAATCCTGCGACAATTCGGTTTTTAGGTGGAAGCCTAAAGTTTTTCCACTCCCAAAAATATACTATGTCCTTTTGTATTGATGATAATTTCAAAACGGCAATTTATGGGCGTAGGTATATCAGAAGCACAAGTATAGGGCTGTGTGAGCGTGGCACCTGCATCCGAAGCATCACGCGAGTATCTACAACGGCACTCGGCGCTGATAAGTATGCCCATCCGCAAAAGATAATTTGATGACACCAAGCCCAGGGCAACAGTACTGAACAACCGCGATATCGACGACGACACGCGAAAAAGAGCAAGTAGAAGGCAGTGAGGTAATCGTGATGCCTCCAGAGCACCAAGAATGCATTGTTCGTCAGCCAGCCAGCCAGCATGTTTAAACACTTAGGTACCAAAAAAAAAAAAAACAAAAAAAAAAAAAAAAAAAAAAAAAAAAAAAAAAAAAAAAAAAAAAAAAAAAAAAAAAAAAAAAAAAAAAAAAAAAAAAAAAAGACCGACGAGAACAGGTGCTCCGCCGACCGAGAGAGGGAGAGAGCTGCAGGGCACGCGGCGTGTCTCTATATATCTTTCGCCCCCTCTCCCACTCTTCTTCTGCTTTGCTCTCTCCCTCTCCATCTCTTATTCTCCGCTTTGCAGGTCGCGCGTCATGTATATACATATACAGTTGCAATCAACAGCTGCAGCCTCGAAAAGTAGCAGCGGCAATGTAGCCGCCACAGCTCGAGCCACGGTACAAACGCATAAGGTGCATGTACGCGGACTCTGTTTTAATTCTCTCCCTCTCTTCGTTCTCCCATTTTTTTTGTATTCTTTAGCGCACAGGGCAAACGTGTTGTCGGAGCCTGATTTGACTTGTGCGCTCGGATTGGTGCGCAGGTAAGTACAACAGATAAGACTTTTCAAAGAGCGCTTTAAATTCTTCAGCACGAGTACGCTGGTTTCCCCTCCTCTTCTCTCCTCTGCTCCTTTTTTTACTCTCTCGTTTCGAGATGCCATCGTGATGGGCCAACTTGAAGTATTTCGGCAATTGGCCACTCATTCACGCCTATTTGTTTGTCATACAAGTCTGCTAGTGTCATCACATCATGGTTTTGAGAACCATCGATAGATTCGCTGAGTCCTTTCAAGTCCATGAACGCTCAACTTGATTTTAAATACTGCCAAGCACAGGCCATTGTTTCAGTTCCATTGTATGTATGCGTATATATATATATATATATCTGTACTATTTACCATATTTTTAGAGACACAAGCACATTTTCATCAGAGCAAACAGTGTAAACGCTTATCAATCTTATAGTTGTGATGTGAAACAAATTTCAACATGCATATTTATGACGTATGAGTTACAGTTGGAAAGTTTTTACGTTAGGAAAAAACATCAAATCAGTTTAGTCGTTGTTGATTACTCTGAAACTACTCCCCTCAACTTACACTGCCTATACATATTAGCGTTTCATGTGAATAAAACTACTTGTTCTGGTTATACAAGATAAAAAAAGCGATAAAAATTTTATCTGGTACACAAAAATTAAGAATTCAAGGTGGTCATTGTGCGGTGATGTTTGAAGAGGCGTTTTCAAAAATTTCGATTACATCGTAAATACTTACTTTTTCACCGTTTTTTGCAAAAGAAAATTTCAATGATGAAAATATTAATACAATATCATAAATGACAAATAATAATAAAATGCCAAATCACATGATCATTTTATAGTCTATTTAAATTTTTACCCCGAGAGAAAGATGGCTCCTTAAGGATGCAGTTATTGTATCAATAATTCGATGAATTCATGTCATTAATTTTTATTTCGATATCATCAACTTACAGTTTATAAAACATGCAGTACACCAAATTCAATGAAACATATTTAAATTAATAATGGATGATTTGGAAAAAAAATGCAGTTTTTTTAAACTGATAGTTTTATGGATTTTTCCATGTACTGCTGTATACATAATATGGGTACTGTTGCTGCTACTAATATACTCTGTTGTCCGTTGAAAACTGAAAGTGAAGCGTGGTGCAGCTGTTTTTTTTCTCCTTTCCTTCCTTTCCTTCCTTTTCTTCGTTATTTTCCCCTTCTTCCTTTACCGTTTCTCCTCTGTCTAATATCTTTAACGTGTCTTTAATTAATTATCATAGTGGGGAATTCCTATCTTTGTACGCTCAACAAAATTGTTTGAATTTTTCTTATTTAAATATTGATATAATTCCAATTAATAGTTTTGCCAAACTCTGGTTATGTATATTTTTCATGATGAAAAATTGTTTCATGCGCAAGTATCTCTCACGCGCCAACGCATAACGGTCGAAAAAATACATATTTTTTGTTATTGTTGCCAACAACAATTTTTCTTATCATCCACGAAATAAAAGGGTTCAATTTTTGAATATAATCACTATAATCACCATATACTTATTCAGTTATTAGATTCGTGTGTTAAAATTTTATTTTCAAGCATCAAACTTTCAATTCTACAACTCATTTCAGCCTCTAATTTAATTTTTAATTTATAAGAAAGAGAGCCTTTTCATACGAGAATACCTACAAATACTGATCAACGTACAGAGTTTGGAATAATTACAAAATAAGTATTTGAAAAGTATTAAATAAAAGGACCGCTTTAAAAAAAAAAATCAGGAAAGTATCGGATCACATATTAATCGGCAACAGTTATGCGGTCTAAAGGATTTTTTATTTCCTCCCGTGATGCATACATTGCGACCCCCCTCCCCCGCCACCTTTTAGCCAGTGAGCGGAGTCTATGAAATTTCACTTCTGCGAAAGCGGGGAGGAGGAAGTAGCACTATCGGCTACGATAGGATTAAGAAGATTGTTTTTCGGTCGAAGCGAATAAAAAAATATGCCAAGCCAATATATAATTATTTTGAAGCAAAAATAATTCATCCTGCAACAACATCGCGACCGTATATTGAATAGAAATACATAGAATACGCCATCCATCTTCGTGCGGTATGGTCAAGCACATCGAGATTCGAGACTATCAAATTTTGTATTTATGTTTTGAGAGAATAATAAAAAATGTACATCAATAACTGAATGAGGATCGAAATCAATGTAAAACTTTAAGAATGAAAAGACAAAGTCTGAGTATACGAATAAGCGATACAACCTATTAATATGCTTTATTTGAAAATAATTAGAAATACAAGTTTCAACGATAACGGTAAGTATAATAAGCTCTACTTTACACATCATCCTCGAACTCGGCCAACCCGTGAACATTAATTTGCAAATAGTCGTAAGAGTGTAGTAAATATTTTAATGATAAAAATAAAATGGAAAATGGATTGTTTTTTCAAAAAGAAAGAGTTTCGGAAAGCTTGGCGGGTCCTAGAGGTTTGTGAGTAGGTTTTTTCATACAGCAAATACAGCAATAATGTTTAACGGACGTTAGATTTATTCACGTATATATTCTTCTTGGAAATTATTACTTTTGTAATTAGGTACTTCCGTTTGGAAATGTATATCACGGAGCTCATTATAACTCGGCTGCCTGTCGCGCGCTCCCATTTCTTTTTCCTTCGCAAACTGTTGCCCGATAAGCCACGTGTTTGATTATTCGCCTATCGGACGGGACAATGACAACGAGTCTTGTCGTTGCCCGCAACATTTGTTTTTGCAGTGATACAAATCCCGAAATATTCCGTTTGAAACGCTCATCACTCGGATTTCAACCGACGGACTTGGGAAGTGGGAACGATCTATTGTCCGACCATTCGAGACATCTATATAAACTGAGCGTAAGAAAAACGGTCAACTTTCGCAGGCTTGCCAAATCTCTTTCAGATCGGTAAATTGAAGAGACGTAAAAAAACTCTGACCATGAAAGTACAGTCACTGCAGATTGCAATTTAAAGATATATATCGAGGGGAGTATGTATGCCCGTTCACGGACACGATGCAGCTTTATACACATAGCTTTTAAGAAATGCGCGATTCAATGTATCTTGAATCTTGAAAAACGGGTAGCATGACATCCTGCGGACTCGCTGTTCCTATTTTATTTATGCAAACGCTTCGGATAAATAAAAGTAATCACGAGGGAAATTGTGCGGTCGGTAAAAATGACAACTGCGCTGATGGAAAATGGAAAAAGAAAAAAATTAAAGGCGTTGTTTGCAAAAAAGCCAAACTTGGAAGACAACACAAGTAAGTGTATATACATATATAGGCAAGCAGCGGCCGATTTCTCACGCACCCGCACACTCGCTCACACGCACGACGTACTGCTGGACGAAGGAAGGCCGTTGAGGCGCGAAAGCTTGCTCCATTCACAAAAGGCCGCAGGAAAGACTGCTTGCTCATTCAGCTACCATCTCCAGTTTCCTCGGAGCTCGCGCGCGCCGCAGCCTAGTTTACCGCGGAGCTGTACGCAACATAATAACGGAGACGAATAAGAAGAAGAAGAAGAAGAAGAAGACGAAGACGCAGAGGAAGGAGGAAATACGTGTAATAAGTGAGCCTATAGGAGAGAGGACCGAGGAGAAGACGGCAGGCGCGCGAGCGCGCGGGACCAGTCGGCCGGCCGCCCGGACAGCCAGCAGCGGAAACGGAAGCGAGAGCGAGACAGCTCTATAGTACGCGCTACACTCGAACCTCCCGTCCAATGTATAACCCGCGAGGGAGTCGGTAAAAGATGGATATAGAGATATATAATATACCCATCTGCAGGCCCATCGACTCTTGAGAATCGACGCGTGTATACGTATACAGCAAGGGCACGCGCGTCCTTGTGTACAATATAATTATTATACCTGTGTATGTTCACCCGCGCTTACGCGTATAATATATTATGTATTTGCACAAAAAATACCCCAAGTTTATGAAAAAGAGACAAAAAAATCAGTCTTCAGAGCGAAGTGACTTTTCTGCTCCAAGTATAGGGGGGAAACCGAGGGAAACTTGGTGAAGACGTATCAATTAATTAATGAACGGGACGTTAATTTTGTAAAACCCCGCGCAAGTTGTAGGTGAACGAATGTGCAAAGCTTTTCGACGCCGAATTCTACTGGAGTCTCTGATGCAATGAAGTAGCAAAGCGAATGTCGAAAGCATTCGCCGGAAGAAGAAAAGGATCATTCGAAAGCTACTTATATTCGACGGCCTTTTTATCTTCGTAACTTGTGTTGCGCGCACTTGCGTCAAAGTAGAGTAAGTGAGTTTAAATGATCACGACGGACCATGGCAAGAGATATCGAGTATTATAATACCTGTCGCATCGAGGGACATGCCGGACGAAGGGACGACCGTGTCATTTCTGCACTGCTGCTGTTGTACTTGCACCGGGAGATGCCTTCGGTGCTGCTGGTGATGGTGCTGATGCTGGTGCAGCTGCGTCACAGCAGCGTCCCGGTGATTGTTGCTGTACGAGGGATGATAGTCGGCGTATATGGGTTCGTGCGCGGCGACGAGACTGTCCAGCATTGAGAGGACCATTTCAGGCGCAGGCGACGGAGGCAGTGGCTGGTCGTTCTGTGTTTGGTGCTGGCCGTACGGGGACTGGTAGAGCTCTAGCTGCAGGTCGATGCCCTTTAACAGATGCTGTTGTTGTTGTTGTTGTTGTTGTTGTTGTTGTTGCTGTTGGAACAGCAGCTGCTGGTGAAGGCTACTGTTGCTGCTGCTGCAGGCGTAGGGCCCGACCGGTAGGACAGTCGCCGCCGTCGCCACCGTACGGCTCGTTGTCGTCGTCCCCCCTGATGGCGGCCCTGCAGGCCCCGAGCCCGGCGTCTCGACGCTCGCCGTGGCGCCGTGATTGACCCGTGGCGGCTCCTCCCCCTACGCCTCGGTGCAGACGTCGACCCTGGCCTCACTGGGTTGGTGCTGCTGCTGCTGCTGTTGCTGGTGGGCTTCAGGCGCGCTACCGGCGGCGGCGGACCAACATCGGGGGTCCGCGCGGGCCCGAGCGACTGCAGCCTCTGCAGTCGGGCCCTACTCAGGCACATCTACCACCGCGACAATGATAATACCCGCGTCTTTGCTACCCCCGCTCGTACGGGTGTTTTTTATTCCCCTTTTTTTTTTCACCGATACGCTCGGCACTTGCGATAACGAACACTCCTGCAGCGATGACAGGGGTAAAACGGTCGAGAGCACGAGTATGGATGATCTATCCGCGTAAGTACACCGAACTGATGATTGGTCGACGATCGATCGGGCACCGGTCAACTCGTTTGACGCCCAAACAATGAGCTGGACCACTTGATTATTCGTTCAACACTCAATCTCAAACCTTTCATTGTAGATACCATCGTCGGGCGTTGTATCTTCTTCTCGCGGGGTCATTTCCGAATTTTATTGAACGAGGATTCAACCAACCAATGAACAAACGATCAAACGATCAAAAATGTACACAAAACTGCAAGGACATAACAAAGTAAGTTATACCGGTGGGATTGATCGGTGCGCGATTAAAATTAAATTAACAACGGAGTACTTTAAAAAAATATAACACTGAAGCACTGTATTGTACTAATGTTTCCACAACCGGCGCTGATAAGTCTATATCATACGGAAACTTGGAGCGTCCCTGTGTTACGTACCCACTTGACGCGCGAGCACGCGTGTCACTGTGACGGAGCTACGGAACGTTTCCGCTGATGAGCCTCGGTCTCGGAGCCGCCGCCGCCGCGGCGGCCACCACCACCGCCACCCCTACTCGCTCGCTCTCTCTCTTCGCCTGTTGCTGTTTTCTCCTCTTTCGCTTTACTCTCCCTCCACGGTTGGTATATAAAAAATATATATATATATATATATGTATCCATCTACCTAACTACCGATTCTTTGCCGAGCGCCGGTTGCTCGGATATACACATGTAATAGTGTACGCGCACACACGCCCTCCACTTCCTTCCGATGTTCCGACGTTTGCTTCTTTTTTGGGATCCTTGATCCGTCAGGTAGACGATAAAGAATTATTAGACCCGTTTTTTTTTTCCCTATTTTCGGATAAATAATAGATGCCAGGGATAGAGCACATCAAAGTTCAGAGGTGGGGGCTTGTGACGATTTTTTTCCCCCCCTGGGCCCCCTTTCGCCCCCCCCCCCCTTCCCCTCAACTTTCATGTACAACATCTCCGTCTTTTGTTTGTTTGGAAGAAAAATACGTGTCCAATATTTTTTTGATAATCTGCTTGAAATTTTGCATGCAAGATCACAATCGGGCTAGTATAGGTATATATTATCTGTACACCTATATAATTATAAGGACTGTAATGTCTGGATGTAACGTGTCTGCGCACAAAGAGTGGAAACTTTGATTTTGACAAACTTATTGGTGACCATCACCGCCGATCGGCTCTTGTCTTCCATATCATAATATAAATATATATCTCTTGTCGTGCTGTACCTTATAGATACCAGAAGGTAATATATCATGGAGAACCAAGCGCACTTACAGTATCTACTTGCGAGAATACGATATACATATTGAGAGTGTCGAGACGGTGAATGGTATTAGTGGATAAATATATACTCGCTCCGTGTTAAGTGGGAGTCGCTCCGGTATATATACAAGTGGGGATACCGGGCCGGAAGAGCGCCACGGGAGGGGTAAAGCGAACGCCCCCGTCCCCATACCTACTAGCATAGAAGATCCTTCAACTATAACCACCTGCTGCTGTTGCCGCCGCCGCGCCGCCGCGCGCCTTTGCTGCTATATACACATTGTGTATGGGCATACCTATATACTATATATATATATATATATATATATATATATGCTTTTGCAGCCACCACTGCCATCGCTCATTACACGTATACATGTATATGTGCTTACCATAGGTATTCCTGAATACCCAAGTACACCGAGTTGCCAACATTACACTGCCCGAGCCTGCCTTCTTAATTCTCCCGCTTCTTCCCCCTTTTCACCTCAGATCCGTCCGTAAGATTGAGCTTTTTTTTTTTTTTGTTCCACGTCGTTCTGCCTGCACTGCTCATGCCGGCCTGACAAAACTGCGCGTTGCAGGATAGAGGAAACGAACAACGGAAACTGCTCTCTAATTTTGCAAGCTAGCGCCCACTGGGTGGGTTGTATACAAATACCCTGGCACTTGTATCGCGCGATGAATCGCAAGTGCAGCTCTGCGCATCTATACTCTATACTTTATCTTCTCCCTGGAACTGCGTTCGAGTACTGATCGTTCCGCTTCTGCCCGATCAAGTGGAATCTGTTGCGGAAGTCCTGACACGCGCTCGCAACAACCACGAGCGTCACAATATTATTTCGTGTCCTGTATGAGCGTTTGCGCCCCTAATATTGTTCGCGTCCTATGCCCCATTGTTGAATGAGTGTTTGAACATACGCCACGCACGGATAATTAAATCGTGATGATTAAACCCTCTGAGAGCTTGATCATTTTCAACAGAGCTGAGGGTTGTATAGAGATTTTCAAAAACGGTCGGATTTGAAACTACTACGATTTTAACCAGTGAAATTAAGTACATCATGATGAGGCCAAGTTTTTTTACAAAATAATTTTTTCCAGGGTACACGAACAATTATTATTTGTGAGCAAATCAAAAAAAATTTTAAACATCAAATGGAAATTCACTTGCCGAACAATCTATCCCTTATCGAGTTTCAGGGTAAAAAATTATATAAAATATGTATTTCCTTGAGATCTACAACTTTTGCTTCCACGAATACATTACAGGATGTCTATTTCTTACTGTAAGGAGCGAAAAAAATCATTTTTTTTATTATTTATAAAAGTTTGGCTTGAAGTCCATCAGCAGCACATAACACACATGCATGAACGTTGATAAAAAAAAAATTGTATCTCAATTCAACCTGTAACTTTTCTCGGCCTTGTGTAATAGATCCAAGCTAAAAGCTCCAAAAGTTACAGCAAAAAATAAATACTTTCTAAATAATGGTAAAAAACTCGAATTTAAGTATCCTTTTGCTGGCAGTCATACACAAACATTTTTTAGGTCAATACAAATAATTTAAATACTTCCTCTTTCTTGTGTAAAATCCCTTTCTCAAAACTTTGTTCATATGGTTTTTGTAGTTTTTTTCCCTTGTATGAGGTCCAAACAAGCTGGACACTTTTGGGTTCGACTCTATTACTGATTTTAGAAAACCCATGTGAGTTACATTAAATTTTTCAAAAAGCTTTAATAATGGATTACGGTGATGATCATGTTATCACAACTGGAAGTGAACTTTTTTCGATAATCCTTAGACTACGCATGCGCGTAGTCTTCATCACTGGTTATTTCATAGGGACTACCGCAAAAAATTGTAAGATTTACCACATATCGAATGATCACGATCAGACCCCTGTAATGCAAATCGGATTGTGATACTGAAGCTCCAAATGAGAATTTGACATTGCCATTGAGTACACAACATATTGTGGTTTTTGCATTTGTAAACTATATTTGGCCAATAAAAATTGTATCCAGGCTATTGATACGGTCCAATTAAAATGTCTAAGAGTTGACCATTTGACCTCACGAAAGCATTTCACGCCTGCAATTTAAAGTTGTCAAAATTTGTGGCCACAACTAAAATAGCGAGTAATCATTCAGAAATATATTTTTATTGTTGGAAAGCACAGGAAAACAGCGCTAATGTGGATAACTTTTGGATACTGGCACGAAAATATTAAAAAAATAACAGATCGACTTTATACGCTGCTGAAAGTGGAATTTTCAAGCTGAATGCGTTATAATATTGCGGTAAAAAATTTAGGTGTGTTCTCTCATCTTACGCCAAAGCAATGTATCGTGCCAAACATGTTTTGATGAAAAAATGGTTTGGATATTACAATAAGTTTACAGCATGAGATAATTGAATATGTTACAAATGGTATACCACAATTTTTGTGGAATAATTCATGTACTAATGCACACGTGTGTATTCACCTGCTTAGTTGCGCTATCAACCCGATTCCGTAATTTCACGTGCTTTAACAAAGCTTGCTTCATCATAGACTCTATATTTATATATTCATTGGTTTGGATAAACATAAGGGCTCCTGTTTTTATTTAAAACCAACAAATTTCAAAAAATTTCAATCTTTGAATTACTTTTTTTCAAGCGAAGATTGAGATCTCTTGTATGAAAATATGAAATAATTTGTTGAATTTTTGTTCATCAGATTTTTTCAAACTATAACTGCGATTATTTTATGTACATATTATATTACGCTTGAGTAAAATAAATTCCCGTTGCGTACTCTGTTAGATCTATGGGCAGAATTTGTTTGACACTAAAATTTAAAAAATCCTGATTTTTTCGGTTTTAACAGCTTGAATCATAGGATTAATTTAAAAATAAGTGATTTAAGGGTTGAAACGATCAAAATCGTCCGTTGATGATTATACCGTGAAACTACAAGTTTTAGTCGAAAAGCTAAATTGTCCACGATTGTTTTAAAACGAGCTCTACAAATAATAGCGATCATCGAAACCGTTGGTGGATGAGTTTACCCGATAGCTGAGCAAGTACCTACTTGGGACCCAAAAAATGTTGAAAATAGTCGCAAGATGGAGCAGCAGGGGGGAGGATCCGTACGAAGAAAAAGAAGAAAAAGCTGAAAAAATGTGTAACAAGATCATTAGAAACCAAAGTACCCGTGATGCTCACCGGGGAGGGTAAGTATGGCGGGAGCAGCAACAATTTTTCGTCGGCGAAGCAATCGCACGGTAAAAAGAAAAGAAAAATAAAAGAGGACGAGGTGGTCGGCCGCGCATGCATCGAAGAGAGAAGGAACCCCTGCGCTCACCGCACATAATATACTTATATGTATATACTTATACGAGGACGCATGACGCCGTCGAGTGGGGCCTCTATGCGTGTGTGTAGCCTATTTTTGAAAGGGGCCTCGTTTTTGGGATCGTCTCCGTACATTATGTTGATACATATATATGTATGTATACCTACAACGACAACGGAACGAGAGAGAGAGCGAGAGAGAGAGAGAGAGGGAGAGATAGATGTGGGAGACAGAGAGGAGAGACCGGATGTCGAGGGACGAGGTGGAGGGTTGGCGGTGCGGTGGCTCGCACGTGATACCGAAGAGGCCGGAAACGCTGCTATCCCTCTCTCTCTCCTCTGATGCTTCTCAGACCGCGTACGTTGGCATCGGCTATATGGCGCGTTATTCGTGGCGGGCTACTCACTTGGTTCCTCCACTTTCTCTCCCTCTCCCATCCGTATGATATACCGATGCTCGCCGATCCTTCGGAGCGCTATACCAGAGTGTCGTGTGTGAGTATACAGATATAATACTTACGCGATGTGCGTTGGCCAGAGTAGGGTATATAATAATACAAGTATGTATGTGACAACGACGACGGCGCGCCTATAATCCGTCCGTAAATTACGTGCCCTGCGCGTCCGCGAAGATTCACAGAACAATCCGTGCACCATGGTCAGATCCTTTGAGGACACGTGACGATCGGTTGATCGGTGAGTAAGCCCGGGAGTTGCAAGAATCTTTTTCACTCCGCTGGCGGCTCCTCCTCATTCTTTCCCAACGAGTCGGACTGACCCCCTTTTTCGTTTAACAAGCTCTTTTTATTTTGTCTTAATCCGGGAAACAAAGCCTTCAGATCATTTGTACACCCAGCAAGACACAAACTGGATGGTTCATGCGTAGAACCGCGTTGTTGTTCATTTATACGGGACAAACAGTTTGAGAATGTTTCGTGTTGCAGTTCTATGCGCAAACGATGTTGACAACATTTCAAACGCTCGCAACGGCACGGGGTGAAAAACACGTCTTGGACTCATCGGAGGAGCGTGAGAAATTACTCGAGAAATAATTGGAGCTCGAAACGTCTGAATCGTATCGTGCGTTTGTTCCATAGTTTTTGATATTCCTTTGTGCGGGATTTCAGAGGAGTGCTGGAAAAATCGCGAAAAGCCCCACACAAATTTATATGTATGAATATACGTACAACTAAATTTCTTCAATGCAATACATGGTAAAAATTTTCTGGTACCTGTCACTGGTTGATCTTTGGAACAGAAATATCCTTATTACACCCGGACCATGAAGATAATACAGCTATTTCAATAATCATCCAGTCACGATGGATTCTTTGTAGATCATCGCATGAGTAGTTTGGAGTTACTCTGAGCAACTTAGAGCGTGACGGTCCGTTTTCCAAAGAGCCTGCATCAAATCTGATCAATCATTTAGAATTTCCAAACAAAACCCAACACGATCAACAGACAGAAGAATAAAAATGGGAGTCAACTTATCGTGAAAAAGGATTAGGGGTGAGGGTAGGGTAATGATTGACTAACGAGAACTCAGGATTCAAAAGAGCCGAAGCCAATACAGAAATATTAACAACGTCGAGCGACCGTTTCCAAAAAGCTGACGACCAGTTATGAGTTCAGATAAAAACGTAAGACTCGCGTTTTACTGTACATGTGTTATGCGACGGGGACGGGGGGGGGGACAAGGTTGTACGGGGAAAATACGTAGAAGATAAAGAGAGAGAGAGTGTGTAGGGAAAATATACGTGCAAGAGCAGCATTTCGTTCATTCATAGAATCGTAGGGCGTGAGTAGGCGGTGGAGGCTAGTGGAGGAGGAGGAGACGGAAGTACATAACGCACGCTACAGCGAGACGCATGCAAGTATACGCGCATGCATGCCCCATCAACGAATGCACGAGCCAGCAACAGTAGCAGCATCAGCCACCTTATCTCCTTGCTCCTGGGTCCTCTTCTATTTTTTTTTTTTTTTTCTTTTTTTTTGTATCCTCTGTCTCTCTCTCTCTCTCTTCGAATGTGCACACTGGGCAACAACTGCTCGTCGAGTGCGCCAACGAAAAAGTACATGTATACCCGAGTATACTGTAGGCTGCAAGCTGTCGGGGGCGCGCCGTGCCAGCCTCCCCGGGTACGTGTAGTTACAATATCATACATAACAATCGATGCAACAAGTATATAAGAGGAGCAGCAGCAGCAACGATGAGTCTGATGGATGAACGGTGGGGCAGGATCCCTGAAACGGGCTCCGAAAGCTCTCGCGTTACAACCGGAAGCCGACGTTGTATACCTATAAGGGTGGGGACCTGCTCGGTACTCGGTAGGTTGGTAGGTTACAAGATCCATCATACGTAAGTAAGTACATGCGTATATACCCCTATATGTATATTATAAAGTTCCACACTAAGCCGCTTTAAGTACATATTCATATATTGTATGCATGCTTGGCAAGATACTTATAATACCCAGTAAGTAATATGCATTTTTAAATATGTATTGTAGATTGTTTGTACAAGTCGTTGGTGACAACGAGCAAGATTGTCAAATAACTACGGAAAGCCTGACTGCTAAAACTACCCACAGGTTCCGCATCAAATTAGTCCTGGTTTCTCGACTCCTCCTTTTCTTTTCCTTTCCACAAGGTGTTGCATTGGTCCGTCGAGGAAAATTCTCCTACTCCTCCTACCTCCTACCCCTGTACATCACATTCATAATATCATATTCTCTTCTTTCCTCTATCCTCTCCTTTTTCTCGTCACCCCTTGAGAGCGCCCATTTTCGTCGGTTGTTGCTGTTGTTGTTGTTATTATCTGCACCCTCTTTTTTTTCCTAGCTGTCGTTATGTTGCTTCACCATGCCCAGGAGCCGGCTTTCACTTTTTACTTTTCAAAGGAGCTCCCGCTCCTCCTTCTCTTCCTCCCGCGTACTTACGTACTCGTGTATTACACTTACTACACATTCGTGGCAGATGTGCGCGCGAATCTGAAGTTTTATACGCAGGTATAATATGAATACAATCACTCTGGCTCTTCCAGTCTTCAAGAAAGTTTCACACACGGTTGGTTTTTCTTTTTTAACGCATAAATAATTTTTCCTAATGTTTCGGCTGTATATAGTGCGTGTCTGTAAACCTACTTGTCTAAGAAAATCAAAAAATAAATAAAAAAAACATTGATTGAAAACACACTGTGCTTACTGGTCCGGATAAAAATAATAATAATAATAAATAACCAACTAGTTCTTAGAAAGTTTCATAGCACTATATTATTCTTACAATATTTGAGACATTGAACGTCATGTGTTATACATGATTAAGCTAGCTTTAACGAATGAGCGATCAGTAGTTTTTTAAAGTATTGCCCTAAAAATACCAGGCTTCATTGAAATTAAACTGTAGAAAAAATGAGAATTCATATTTTGAGTGTCCAAGGACAGCAGGGCAGCAGCACCTACGTATAAGCTCTGTCGTCACATCATGTATACATAATATTTTATATACAAGTATAGTCAATAGGTAAGCCGGTATCTTGCGAATAACGCTTGCGTCCATCAGTCATCAAAATGCAGCGGCAGTGAGCTGCTACTACTGATCGGTAGGCACAACTCGTATCAATTGAGCGACGAAGAAGACGACAAAGCCGACATCGATGCGGCAATGGTGGGTTGGAGGGGCAAAGACGTCACACCGCGGTCCTTTTTTGGCCAAACCGCCCCTCTCCCTCCCTTCCCCTCCTAATGCTACTACTACTTTTTATTTCATATACATATGTATGTATTATCATAATGTTCGCTCCGTACACAAACGCACCCCGCTGCTGAGTATTATAGGTACGTGACGTCTCTATACGCCGAAGCGCAGAGAGACGAGCAGGGACATAACCCTGGTGATGGCCTGACCTTGCCCTGAGTGCATTGACTGCGCAGTGCGCGCTACAACACTGAAGTATACTCCTATACGAGGAAGCAATTACACTGCGTTAATCGTTCGATGGCGTGAAACCAAGTATAACATGGTTAATTCAGCGAGTTGCACTATTTTAATAATAGTAAAAATTCAAGAAATGTATCCAGCATCAAATAAGTATTTAATTGGGTCTATAGAATTAAGAAACTTTGAGAGTAAAAAATTAATACAGGATGGTTGGTCGCAAGACGTGATACAACTGTTTCAGATCTACCATGCTTGCAAGTGTATTGACATAAACTGCAGGTGACAGGAATGTTTTGCATTCTGTCAACTTAATAAAACTGGTTTGTGAGAACGTTGGGTTTACGGTTTCTAAAGCGCTCCATGTTGGAAAGTTCTCAAGAAAGTATCAGATTTCAATAAATGATCCATGCCGAGATCCCTGCTAAAATCTTTATGATCATGACAAATTTTTATGATCATAGTATGTTACGAAATCATATACACAAGCGCACACATATCATGGCCCTCTCGAGTGTTTTAATGACATCTGCACAATTTGGTCAATAATTATATAACGCTTTTTCAAGTATATGAGCAATATTCATGTGATCCATATACAGGCACAGAAACAGAGATGAAAAGTTCGAGATAAATTTTTAAAAAAAGGAAGATCTACAATCAATGATGCACATTGTATGGTAAAAAGATGGAGGCAAAAATAATAAATCTTACATACATGTAGGAACGGAAAGGGTAAAAATCATAGAGGAACTTAATTCGAACAAAGTTGAAGAAGTAAAGAGAATAAGAGAAAGAGACACAATAGCCATGAGAAGTTAATCTATATTATTATATACAGATATTTGGTTTCAGAAGATGTAGAAAAATAAAGGCATGTGTAGTGTATAAGAGCACGAGAATGGTTATATACTCACACAAAATGAAGGATTCACGAAATAGAGATACAGATGAGTAGGTTAAGGGTACCTCAGCTTTAAATTACATGGGAAGAAAATTCATGTTAATGTTAGATTTACGTGTGATTGAACGATGTTTTCTTCGTGATAAAATGCGATTCAATCGTGATAAAATTGCGATTTGACTTTTATTTCAATCTTAAATCACATACATTTTAAAATTTTGTGTAGTTTGCTATTTTACACTAATAATTTGTAAAAATTACACAAAATAGTTGTACTTTGTAACAAAGTTTGTATATAAGATACTAGTACAATGGCTAAACAACACAAGATTTGTGTATTCATAACACGAAATTCGTGTAAAATATAATTTACACAAAACGTGTGTAGGGGTCAACCACCCAATAGATGAACGCCGACCAGTAGATGAACGATTTTTCTGAAAATGTATTTGTGTTGAAAATTTTAAGTATCAACATACTTTTCCACTCCATTGCAAGGAATATATTCTTAACATTGATCAATTGTATATTTCATGTA